>JBBMHQ010091951.1:0-10630 GCA_037834295.1 Postelsia palmaeformis | reverse complement strand
CACAGCATCAACGACCCTCAAAGTTGGTAGCGAGCACTCTCTCGGGGCTGTGTAGCACACGGCCTCGTCCCAGTTCCCATTCGTAAAAAGTCGTCCAGAAATGGGTTTTGCTCCGATGTCTCCACCGATAAATCCTGCCACACAGTACCAACGACCCTCAACCTTGGTAGCGAGCACTCTCAGAGCAGTGTGTGGAGCATACGTCTCGAAGGTTTGACGTCACCTCGCCCCCTGCGAGGCGAGCAATCGGCGGCGGCGACAGATGATGTGTGTTGGAAACACAGGTTTTTGTGCTTGAGCGATGTGTGCCACACACTTGTTCTTCACATTACACCATCCTTTCTACCCGTCGACATCCAGCACAACCAGTATCCGTGTCGATTCTCCAATTCTAGAGCAGTGATCGGAAATGGCTCATGTCTGTCTGTCGATGGCACTACTACCCTGGGGTTACGAGGGAAATCTGCTTTGCAGGTACCAGGTACCATGTATCAATCTTCATGTTGATGCGGTGGTATCTGCTTGTGGTGATAATATTTTGTGTGACAAGGATTTAGTAATCGATGCGGACACCGGTTGTACTACTGCTGTACCGACGGGTAGAAAGGATGTGAAAAACACGCGCACCACGATCAATTATAAGTGTGGTGTGTTGTTGGTCTCCACATTAATAAACCGTTCTCTACCCAACGACACCACGTGCTCCCGGTGTTCGTCCTGGGATTATTCTTCGAGAAATAAAAATATGTGGGGCACACGACATACCAAAATACTACGGACTGACCAGGACTGACAGAGAAAAAACCAAACAAAGCAACAGCAATGGAGACACAGCAGCAGTTGTTGGTCTCCACATAAAAAAAACATTATTTCTACCAAACGTCACCACGTGCTCCCGGTGTTCGTCCTGGGACTTTTCTTCGAGAAATGAAAAATATGTGGGACACACGATATACCAAAATACTACAGACTGACAGAGAAAAACCTAACGAAGCAACAGCAATGGAGACACACCCCAATTAATATTCCTATACTCGTATACGTATACGTACGCGTATACTGGTCCAAGTGTACAATATTACCACCATTTACCCTGGTTGTTGTGCTCACATTAACTCCCGAATCGAGGAGTCCGTGACCACACAAAGGTGCTGGATCCCTAGGAAGATCCGAAATATCAGGTACCAGTAAAAATCAAAACTTGGCTGTGAAGCACGACGCTTCCGACCTAGTAGAAATCCACGTTCCGAAAAAGGGGCACATATGAAACGGAATCAACGTCCAAACTGAATTAGATCGAAAACATTGCCGGCCGTGGGTGTCCATTCAACTACAGGATGATAATATGAACGGTAGAGTTTCCCCCGTTCCCACAACTAACTAACGAATTCATTGTAGCGGTTGCTCTGATGAGTGCTGCCTGCACCATACGAAATGCACGGTAGTCGTGAGCACAGAGAATAAGACTTCTTCTGATGTCTGGGGTGCTGTCAGAGTGTTGACATCCAGTGGGAAAAGAGCAGTCGAACCAAAAATCACCATATAACTATGAACGATCGCCATGTCTTTCTGAATGTCCGCACCACGAAATACTTTGCCACACCATGATGGGATGCCGTGGGGATGCCATGGTATGCCACGGGTGTTACCATTGCCATGCCACGCCAAAACCCAAATAATAGTGTAGATCCCTGCATTTGCGGGTCCGATCTGAAACACATTCATCCACGCACAGGGTGAGTTCCATCCGTCTCTTTCCCGCGCCCACTCTCTGTCTGCCTAGTCCTTCGTTGTCGAACCCAGCCTCCTGTCGGCGCAGATAGACTTTGTCTTAGTTTGACCTGTGGTGACGGCCGCCTCCGTGTACGGGCATCCCGATTGGTAGGTGTCCGTACCTGCCTAAAGGAGACGTGCGAATGGTAGATGCCCGTGCTTGGCACACCATGTACTACTTACTGCTCAAGCATCGTTGCCACACGTAGCAGTAAGGAGATATCATTCTTAAGGGCGAGTCCCGCCGGAAATACCCACCGCACTCGCTTTGCGCCTGATAGGGCATCCTCGCAGCATGCCTAGCCGAGGCAGCGAAGGGGACCGATAATAGGGTTAGGGTATGTGTTTTTGATACGAGTCGCAAGGTTTCTGGCAAAACAACGAACGAGAGCCCTCGATGATGAAATGCATGCATCTTACAACAGGCAGATGACGGGCAGCCGAGTGGCGAGACTTGAACCTCAAGACACCTGGTATTTTGATCGTGGCCTGTCGTCTCCTACTTTGTGCATCAGGTCACAGCAGCACGGGTCGTCTTGAATAACCCTTCTTTTTTCCCCCCCATTATTTCCCTATGTACATGATGACCTGCTCCCTCCTACAGCAGGTGACACTGTGTGTGGTCGTGACTCAGATCCAGGATTGCATAGCGGGCAACCCCCGTCCTTTACTACGAGTGCGGCAATACACACTTTCAGCGCAGAAAACGTTATCCTCGGTTACTCTATACCTGGTAGGCCTCGAGCATCTTGAATTTGATCAACCGGTGTGACCGACTGGACCGAAACCAGAGTCTCCAGTGATGATTCAATAATAGTAGGAGTTCTCGTTTCGACGCCGTGGGCATAGAACCCGTAGACAAGATTTATCCGAAATGGGAAATACGTACCAGTACGAGAATATAATATTTTTATAGTTCGGGTGGTGATGACGCTTTCTTCAATAGCATCTCCTTCAGCGTTCCATAAATGTATTATTCCCCCACCAACTGCGACGGGTATTGTCTGGATTGTGTGCGTGTATGTTGTACCTCTCGTGCCGAAGATGATCATATGATCGATATTGCGTTGCCTGTAGACAGTACCTTGCTGCAGTACGATGAGGTATGTCTGTGTCGTGGTTTTGTGACTTCAGAGGAGAGCTTGTATCTCTCGAGGATGAAACATCGGCGCGGACGCTGGGGGTGTGTTTTGTTCCGGTATAAGTTTATTTATCTGTACAAATTCCACGAGAAGGCTGAAGACCTCTTTTCGCAGACGGCAACGCTCACGGAATGCAGTGATTGCATCGTGCCTCGTGCGAAATACATAATGGTGCTCAAATTGAGGGCAGACGCCAAAAACAGGTATACTGGTGACTTTTGAGCCATGTTTGTGAACGTACATGGCGTATTGCACTCTGGGGAAGCCTCCTGGGCCCCTCCGTTGCTATTCAAGGTGGCCATCACCCTTTTTTGTCTTGAACCTTATAAATGGCTCGACCAACCTCTTTTCTTGCAGTCAAAGTGTACGGGAGGTCTCTCACACCAAAAAACGGCACCATCCTCAACTGCACAACAAGCAAACAAACGCCCGGATTCAGGCTACGAAACGCTATAAACGCACTCCGAAATCAACCTGCTGTGCCGAAGACAGCACAGGTCCTCCCCTACCAAAAAACTTACCGGTTGAAGAGTGACTCATTCTGAACCTCTCAAGCAGAAAACAAAGGTGTGCCACACTAAGCCCAGTTTAGCGGCTTCCATACTATTTCACCATCAGCACATATAGTCTGGCCTAACGGCAGTTAGTTGTTATACATACCTGGTATACAGCAGTACTGTAGTTCACCTGGCTCATGCTCAGACACAATTTTCCTCTAGCTTATGAGTATTGAAGTGCTCTTTTATGACCATTTTTCAGAGCACGAGCGGACGCACATACTACGATTATATTCCTGCTTTCCCTACCACACAAATTCAAAACGCACGCTTCTCCCCGCGCTGGTATGCCCGGCACCGTCTCCTCTCGCACCGCAGGTTGCCTCACTGCAAATCGTGCTTGCGGGGTCCATCTGATGTTCTGGTGGAAGTAGACTTCCATTCCACTTGCATTCAACTTCCAAAACTTCCACTTGACACATATTGATATATGACTTCCAAGTGGAAGGTCGGCTTCCAAATGACTCCCAGATGAAAGTCAAACGGAATGAATGTATCGGAAATCAAACGGGGAGGTATATAGAAGCTGAAGTGGGAGCACATGGTAGTTTTGATGAGAGTCCATAGAAGGTCCCAAACGGGAGCTTCAAAAGAATTTCCATGCAGTAGGCAGAATAATAAAAATCCACGAAACAAGATTCCCATCTATTTCTTCTGTCACAACTCCCCTCAACGTCCGTAGAAGCTTCCATCCACTCCTATGTGCAAGCACGACTTTCATGTACTTCCACTAACTTCCATTATTTTCCAATAAGCTCCCAGCTCTTGCATTTACTTTTAGCGTACGAACTTCCGTGCACATCCTATTTTTTTTTCTTCATTTTCACTCCCATCCAGCGAATTTTGACCGTTCGACGATCTTTGGCCGTTTACGGTTTGCGCTTCGTGCTCACGGCCTCCGGCGGCTCCTGCAAGAGATCGAATTAATATGAGGAGCTTTTGTATTTCTGCACCTTGGGTGGGGGCAGGGTACAAAACGGGATCACATCCGGGCGGAATCAGGAGAGCTAAGCGGGGACCTGTCTTGTTCCCGACGATTACGGACGCACATGAGAGTTTCTCTGAAAGAAAAATCAAATGGATGTTTCGGAAGTTGAGTGGGGAAGCCAAAGGGAAGTTGATAATAGGTGGAATAAGTGGATGGAAGCAGATGGACATACATCCAAGAGGGTGTATGGAAGCTTGCTGGAAGCTCGACCAGGCTTCCGCCGGGGATGGCCGTGCGGAAGCATCCACTTTGCTTCCACTTTGGAGCCTCCACTAGCTTTCAAAATGGAGACCCCTTCTACTTCCATTCTACCTCCAACTACTTCCATCAACCTCCATCTACAGTATATAGCTCCCATTTGACTCCCATTCAACTTCCAAAACTTCCAATTGGCATCTGTTCCACTTCCATTCGGAAGTTGAACGGATCTTTTGGAAGTCAAATCGAATTTGAATCGAAGTCGAATGGAAGCTTCCACTCATTTACTAAATAAGGAGGAACTATGCTCGCGCCGTGTTGTTCATTGTGCCCCAAGCGATTCATGCCTGCTATATAGTAGCAGTACAGTTGCTGTCAAAGAAAAAGAACGCTCTGAACTTGTATCATACTTACGTATCCCGCCGCATATCAGCTACCTAGTACCAGGTACTAGCTACCACCACAACCATCCTGAAGTCAAAGCACTACCATCACCATCAGCTGGGCACCAGCATCAGCAAATGCTTGCTGCCGTTGGTGGAGGCGATGGCGGTGGTGGTGACTTTGATTGTTGTGGTGGTGATGGTAATTTTATGTGTTGTTGCGTCAATGGAAAACTCGTCCAAAAATAAGACTGTTCAGGTACCAGGTGCCAGAAAACATCACCCACCATGCTTACCCCTACCACCACCTGACCAGCAGCGACCGAAGCAAAATAGGCTAGTTGCTGGTAGTACAGGTGGTGACAGTGTGGCGGTTGCTGCTGCTCATTGTGGTGGTGGCGACAATGATTATCTATCTGTCGCTGTTGTCTTTCCTTTGGACAGCATCGTATATCGTACATGCTCCATCCCGACTCGAATGAAATGACTTTTAATACCACAGTTAGTTGTAGTCTTTCTGTCAGTCTGAATCCACATATACATCTCCCTTTTCGGACGCTTTTTCATGCACCTCTCTCGCTTGGCAAACCCTAAGCTCGTCACCCCAGTCCTCGCCAGCGCTCCCCTCCCGTTCAATGGCAGCAGTTCTACGGTTTTTCCCCGCCTCCCCCTACCAGTGTGATTGTTTTTTTTGTCGACCTCGACTGACTTGGGAATATTAGGTGTGGTTTTGTTGTCCGTGACTAATTTCAAGTACTTTGTCTTGATCTATTTTATCTGCACTATTTTGTTGTATTGCTGGTATTCATCGTTTTTTTGCTTGTTGCCCAAACATGGTAATATAATACGCGTATTCTTCATGTCCTGCGCTGATTCCAAGTGTATTGTCTTCCATCAAACGTGAGACCAATCTTCAAAGGATTACAACAAGAACGATGGGAATGAGGGACGCAGGTTATTGGAGGTAGGAATTGGACCACTTTAAGGCATATGCCACGCTTCATATTCCAACGTTTCTATCACACACATAGCATATCCTACTCGCAATATTTCGTCTACTCGAATTGCTTGTATACTTCAACACACCTTCCGTTCCGGAGGCTGGAGAGGGCCAAGAATGGTTAGTCGAACTCGATTATCTGCGATAGCGAAGAAAATATCACACAGACCAACAAAGATGACGAAATGTTCACCGCAGTCAAGCACAACAACGCCGGCGACACTCATCCTCCCGACCCGCTACCAAAATGCCGCAGGGTAGATTACCGAGACCATGGTACACAGTACCCGAAATCGCTTTCTCGACTACACGATGTCAAGTGTGATCTGGTCGCAACAAGTAGTACAAGTTTGAGCTGAAATTCAGGTAGCGTTGTAAAACAGGTATTATTGGTGTGGAGGCCTCTGGCGGCATAGAAACACGATGATTCGAGCATAACCGAAGCCTAATTGGTCGTGAGATCGAACAACGCGGATGGGGGAAAGATGGAGACGCCTTGCCCTTCAGATCATTCCCCCCCCCCCGTCACTTAGATTATATACCAGATATATTCTTGTATCGGCCGTCATTGCTTCCGCTCTCCTCTGCGCCCAACCAACACGTCTTTCCTTTTGTTTTTCAAGGCTGTGGATTTATTTTATATCTGGCCACCCATATTCGCTTCATACCTACTCCCTTCGCTGTGGACCTTCTGCCGTGGGGGCAGGGGGTCGGCTCGGGGGTTGCACTCGTTGGGGGGGGGAGGTATACTCAATATTGTACACAGCCCTAGTCACTCGACCGTAGACCCTCGCATCCCTACAGCCCGGGGTCGAGCAAGTCGACTTTTCACCGACCACGCAGACATCGTTCGCACCAAGCGCAAAGCGCCGTGAGGTGTTCGACGAGTCGCTATGGAGGCTAAGATGCATCCTACTGAAACTGCTGGTGAGGCGGACTTGCTTTGGGATGGCATCTTCCATCACTTCATTAATTATCCGGTCTGATCACTTCCAGAGACAGCTATGAGGGTACTGCTGTGTAACTGCCTAGTGGGTGCCTCACCATAAAATATTTATTCTGCCTACCCCGCCGCTCAGTGCCGGGGCTGGTCTGGGTAGTCAGACCACTCATTTGTGGCACAGGACACTTTTCCAGAGTTGTTAGTTGGGGTTCATGCGGCTTTTAGCGAATACTTGCGTTTTTTTTCTTCTCGTTTTTGGTATTCACTTTTTTTCGCTTTTCCATGAAAACCCTTCGCCCTCTCCCCTGTGACGGGTGGCCTGGCGATGGCGGCTTTTGTTGACGATTAATGTCCAACCCCTCAAGGCTAGGCCTCTTTTTTTATCACTTTCCATGTTCGCTTCGTTGCCTCGCCGTTCACAGGTAGGGGTGGGAGTGGTTCTGGAGGACCCGCATCTTCGGCTCATATTCGAGTTCGTGGAATCGGGTTTCCATTATTTGTCATAGTTCTGCATACATATATATACGGCTCGTCAGAGTGGGCTAGTGTCATGCTACTGCCTTAGATGGAGCTGATATTTCCTGGGTTTACGTACTGGGTTCGTATTTGTAGTATTTGGGAGGCGTACCTCGGATAGAAAACCACAGGGGTTTTCCCAACGAGGCACGGGCTTGCCTCGATGTCTCCGCGTGTACGGAAGGAATACAGTTGTTTTCCCTTCATCTCTAAACAAACAGCACAACAAGTGAACACCAACGCGTTTTATATAATTTACGAATAGTGTCAGAACGCCTCCGTATGTTGATACATGTCTCTATATATTTCCAAACTAGGGAAATTATGGAAAAAACGCTCCGCGATAAGAATGAACCTTGAAAGTTAGTAGAAAAATCTGCTCAGGGATACAAAGTGGCCTGACCTTGATCTTAACATTATGCAATAATTCACCATGTGCGGATTGGACGTTGCCCATCCTGCATACGTGACATATAACTCGATCGAGGGTCCCTTCACGATCTAGGAGAGGGGATTTTTAGGTTGGTAGGCTGTTCAGGTGGTTTAGTTCCTGACCCCAAACCGCAGCCAAACCGAGCCAAAACTCGCCACAAGCCGCGTTTGCATCGAACCAGTAATTTTCTCCATTACGGGCGACGACTCGGAAGTACAGACAAAGCCACCCATTTTTCATATCAAAATTAGTCCCAAAGAGGTCTCTCCCAGATTGCTAAACGTGCACTTGTCCTCGATCGCCAGCTGTGAACGACCACCTGTAAAAAAAAACAAAAACGGTGTCCTGATTGCCTTGTGCTCACGCAGTGAGCGGCACATTTTACAGAGTTTTTGCCAACCGATGCCAATTCAACCCATATAAATAAAATAGGGGGTGCACTCGATGTCATGCATGGCCGCAGCAGTATAGCCCTTGCACCCCTGCGATGTCACGACGGAGCACGTCGGGTGTCTCCGACCAGGCACGTCAGCGTATGTACGTTGAGATTCCTTCACGTATCTATCGTTCTTTGAGATCATGAGCCTCGTTATTTAAAGTAGACACTTACTTCTTGCGCCAAGCGCGAAGCGCCATGAGGTGTTCGGCGAGCCGCATGAGGGGTGAGCTGTATCTTACTAAGAACGGAGCTTGTGAGGTGGACTCACTTGCAGCTAGACGACAGCTTGAATCAGTTTCAATATTCTCCGGTGCTGCCAACTCCACAGGCAGCAACGATTAAATATACTGTCCAACTGCCTCGCCGGCGCCTTACGATAAATACTACGTAATACGATCATTCCCCTTGAGCGAAGAGAAGGTTTTCCACCCCGCATACATGACCTAGCTCGATTCCAAGCTGTGACCCCACGCCTAATTAATACCAGTAACGGCACCCTGTTTGTGTAGCTCACGTATGAATAGTAGGAGGCGGCATGCTTTACAGTGCCGTTGCCAATCGACGCCAACTCGAAGTGTAGGAGGAGACAAGGGGGGGGATTATACCCTAGTGTAGGATTCATATGTATTTTTTTTTGAAGCTCAGTATGATAGCCACGTTCCTTGCAGTGACTGGCTGGCGCCCTCTTCTATGGTCTTATGACTTTGCCCCATGTTGACTGACACTTCGTACTGCCGTCGCTGTGGGTCATACGGTGGCTACCGCTAGCCGGCATCGTATTGTTTGCCCCTCCCCGAGTGTAAAAACATCCTTAAGTGTGCGGGGCGGCGTTGGCCGCGAGCCGCAAAGGCTATATTTTTACACAAGAACACCATCTCTCGTATTTTGGTTTTTGTCGCTAGTGATGTGTTATTTTCCCGCACTGTCGTATTCATACGGCATCCTTGCATCCGGCGCAGGAGGGCCTCTGACCTTGTGATAGTAGTAGTCAAGGATATTTCCGACTTGATACTGATGTATGTTCTTGACCTTGTTTGATCGTGTAGTATGTGGCATGCGCCCAGTACCAGTATCACTACTATCTCTCTAGGATGCAAAAATCAGCACGGCCACCGAGGGTGGTCGAGGAATGGCATATCATACACCTGAATCCCCCTCGGAGGGGCCTAGAAACAACATGTTCCCGCTTTTGATGTCTCTGTGGTGGGCGTGGTGTGTGTTGTGTGAATGTGCCACGGCAAATGAGAGGCGTAAACCATTCTGACGTCAAACCGAATAACGTGTATTCGCAAAACATCTATCGTGCGACAAATTGTACTAGGAATGGTGTTGTTGGTTTTTGCTGCTTGGTTGAACTCTGCATGGTCATGTGGTTCACGAGCATACCAGGTATAACACTGGCATTTACTCGAATTTCCGCAATCTTACCGTAGCGAGGCAACCCATGATGCAGTACGTGGGTGTCGAAGATTGTTCGTAACTTTTCTGACAGTGGCGTACAGGACATGTGCAAAGATGGGCAGCGGGAGTGTCGCTGGCATCAGGTGCGGTCAGCGGTTAGTTCCCATGATGGAATACCGCGACAAGGGTATGCGCAGTGGAGGATTATTGGGGTCTACTGATCTATTTGCCCCACCAAATGAATCAAGCTTTTTCAGCCGCCGCTGCGGATGCCACGGGCTCTCCAAGCCTTCTGATCCATCTTCGAGCGAACTCAACTACTTTGTAGTGGCTTTTTTTGAATACTACTGACTACTGCTGCAGTTACCTTCCCAACGAAGCTGTGGCCTATCGGTCTTCGCCCAAGAGTATTGTAGTACTATGTTTAAAAGTCATTGTATCAAGCAGGGAAGGAGTCTCTACGGCCCCCTATCTATATTGCGTTTTGTATACCAGGTATTAATGTATCGTTCGGGCAACAATAGAAGGGACGGCGCCCCCTTGTCGAGAGGGTCGAAGTTAGATACTCGTGTCATAATAGAATAATTCGACCGCTCTTCCTTGCGGCCACTGCTGTGGTGTGCTCGATGTTTCTGTGTGTTAGCATTTCTACCCGTCGACACCCAACACACCTCCTATACTACTAACTGCATGCGGCAATATCCGTGCTAATTCTCCAGCCAAGAGAGATGCAAGCTCTGTGGCCACCAAAGTACGACACGACTAAGATACAATGCGTCATTGGATTGCGGTAAATACAGATTACATTTATATCTTGCATATCGTATGCTTCGGCTGGAATCTAGGTGCAACAACCA
>JBBMHQ010091929.1:0-10634 GCA_037834295.1 Postelsia palmaeformis | reverse complement strand
TGTCTTGGTACGGGCACGAGTGTGCGTCTGACAACTACTGTAAGTCGCTTACGGTAGGGCTAGGTTTTAAGGTTTATGGTGGTCTACAATAAATTCTGACAGTTGTATGCGTGTCACCACACTCACTTGTCGATCATGGCGGACCAGGCGTCGGCGAAGTTGGGCTTGCCGTCGGGTCCCTTGGGGAAGCGAACGTTCACGAAGATGCCGTGCACCATCGAGAACACCACCTGGAGAGGGTCATTTACCGACGGCTCCTCGCTCACCGTCTGTTAAAGGCAATTGACCAAAACGAAACAACATACCAGGGTAAACGCGGAGGTCGATCAAATGGGCTATGGTTTATAGGGCTACGGCCAGAGTTGCGGTGAGGGTTGCGGCATGTATTGTATAGGTACAGTAATATCGAAAAATCGGATGCAACCGTTGCACCTCGTCCCCTGCGGTGACGCGCATCTCCTCGTCCAGCGCCGCCTGCAGGGTGTCCCGTACGGTTTCCAAGGAAACAGCGTCAACCACCTCGCTGCCGCCCTCCCCTTCCCCGCCCGTCTTGGCCGTCGCAAGCTCCGCCGCCAGCGCTTTAATGACCTGTGTAAGTGCGGTTGTGTGGCACGGCAGGCGGGTGGAATATGCCGGCGGGGGCGGCGGTGGCGGAGGGGGGGGGGGGGGGGTAGTCGATAGGAGGCATGCACTCGATCTCATGCATGGCCGTAGTCGTATGGGGGGGGTGTTTCTCGATTATTGCTCGCCATAGTCATTTGACAGTCGACCACGTATCCTTTTCAAGGCAAAATACCGTTCCTACTCCTGATGGAGACACCTCCGACGTTCGGGCGCCCACTACGATGTTTCCCCTCGCTCAAACTCCGGTACGTATCACCGGTACATTCTAAATTTTCCGCTGATCTTACCCCCTTCCTGCTTTGCCGTCCCCTGTGGCTGCCCTCGGCCTCCTAGGATAGCAATCACTGACAATTACTCCAACATCGTTGGAATATCATCTGGGTTTTAACGACTGCAGTCCCGATTTTGGGGTCAGACTACTTGGAATTAGAGTGGTTTATCCCCAAAACCAGGACTGCAGTTTGCCCTGAAAGGGTTATTTCATGTTGAATACCTTGCCCAGGCCATGTTGCTCCTCCTCGGCTCATGCCGTAAAGCGCACCCCTTTGTTTCGTGTTGTTACGTTTTTTTTCCTGGAAAAAAACGTCGCTTTTTGTCACCGGATTGGGGTTCAATTGCAGGGCCCCTCAGGCGAGCAAAGAGCCTCAGAGTCACCCCTCTACCACGGTATACCATCGGGAAGGTGCTTGTGGTGCCTGTGGTGCCTGCTGGTGCCTGCGCCGCCGTCACTTGTCTCCTATACCTGAGGGGTAGCCTTGATCTGCCCCCGCTGCTGCTCGGGCACCGCTTCCAGCACCGCGGGAAAGCTTTCCTCCAACCTATATATACATATATATAAATATATATATATATACAGGGCACACGGCGGGAAGATGAAAAATTAGCGTCACACCGCATGAAAAGCCACGCATAGAACCACGGACTGCGAGGGGGGCGGTGTGGAAGTGCTCGGTGTGCCCACCTTCTCCTGCCCCCACCACAGTCCATCACCCCAGGGCCTTTTCTCCCCCCCTCCCCTACCCAACCACCCCGACTGCCTGAACCCGTTGTTCGGCTTGATGACGACCCGCACCTTAGTCAGAGTGCGAGGGGGTACTACACACCTCGGACCGTTAAACCGCGTTTTCACACTCAATGATCTACAGCAGATCCTTTGGGAAAGACATGTTCGATCTGCACGCTAGATTAATAGTTAATGCTCCCGGGTGGGAGTCGCTTAGCCTCCATGCGCTAGGACATGCCTCCTCGATTAGATTCGTTGCTACGCAGACCCAACACTGCATCTCATAACTGCAGGTAGGTTAGGATCTAGATGATTTATAGATGGATGGATCGTGATCTATATGATCTGTCGAACGTGTGGGATATTACATTGTACGTGCCCGCAATTTTCCTTTTTGTTGGGTCAATTTATTAAAATAGAACTGTTTTGGTGGAAAAAACGATCGGTCGGGCGGTGTCTGATGTTCTCCACGTTCAGTCAGCATGCTGTCGTCCCGGCTAATATGTTCACGAAACAGAGTCTCCACCACACGTAACCACTACACCGAATAGCCCCTTTTAGGACTGCACTCGCACTAAGAACTAAAATCGTATTTATTGGGGTTCTGTATGTAACTGCAACTGCTGTGCACAATCAATAGTAACACTATTAGCAGCGGCACACTATTGTTCACCTCAGCATCAACTCTTCGCACAGAGGGCTGCCCGTGGTAACCGCGAGCACGAATTTGGCTGCGTTCAGGCCGAACACCAGCTGCCGCAGGAGTGACACCTGGAACATTATTTCCGTGAACCACGGTGGTGGTGACACGACAACAATGCAGGGGTCGCAGAGAAAAAAACGAAAGCGAGAGCGCAGAAAAACAGGGGTGCGCGAGGACTCGTGGGCTAGGACATGCATGAACCTCTTTGACTAGAAATGTGAGGTGAGAATGTGAGTACCCAAAAAATCCTCAATTTTAGGAACGGAGGGATACAGACCAGTGGTATGACAAAGCACACAACGTTTCTTCGAACCAGAACCCATATCACAATACGCGTTTCCGCCTCAGAAAAATAAAGCGGTGCTATATTACGCGGTTATTTTGAAGCCCGACCAGGTACACGGTTGCATTGGCATAGCATTGGCACCTATAGTACATCGCGCATATGGGTTGGGGTGATCGATCGGACCACTGCCTTTTTTCGATCATCGAAGAGTTCCGGGAGGCGTTTTTTTGTGACACATGATGTCACGCATTTAATTGCGGTCGGTGAAACCATTAGTGGTCGATGGAACCACAACATGTTATTTCCTTCCCGAAGAACACCGGAAGGCCTCGTGATCTAGTATTGATAGTAGTCGATGAAACCATGATAGCCTTCGCGGAAGACTGACTTGGTATGCGTATACCGATGTTTAGTATTTTTATCTGTTACCTATGATGTCATCTTGTCCGGAAAAGAAAGGACGATTTGGGTATTCACATTAGCACCGAAACGATCCTTATATTTACAAACATATGGTTTATTACGTACGTGCGAATATCAAATACGTATGATGCATACCTTGTTGACGTCGATGCATCGCTTCCAGGAAACCTTGAAGGCGGTGGCCGTTCGGGTCATTGCCGACTCGAACAGAGCGCAAGTATCCCCCACGCTGTACGCACACGCCAGAGAGCAGACAGAGACAGCAACAACAAAAATAAAAGCGCACACAGGTTCAAAAGGGCCAGCTTTCTAACGCCGCAAGCGTTCCTTTTGCTGCTGATCGCTACTGACATATCATCACGGGGGCGTGTTTTTTTCATTTCTCTTCACAGAGACGGAGCCTCTCCACATGCATCACCCCATCCGACCACACAGACGCATTGCACCTCCCCCCCCCTCGTGTTTTGCTGCTGGCTTACCAGGTATCACTAAGGAGGCGTGTTCTGCTGCTGACTTATCGTCAAGGGGGCGTGCTTTTCTGCTGGTTTATCATCAAGGGGGTAAGTTCTGCTACTGATTTATCCCCAAGGGGACGCGTATACTTACTGACTTATCATCAAGGGGGCGTGTTTTGCTACTTACGTATCATCAAGGGGGCGTCTTCTGCTCGTGCTGACTTATCAGCAAGGGGGCGTGATTTTTCATCTCTCTTCTCGGAGACAGAGCCTCTCGACATGCATCACTCCATATTATTAAAGAGACGCACTGCACACACCCCCCGCGAACAACAAAAAAGTGAGTTTCGAGGGGACAGACAAATATTTCGCAGCTGAAGCTTTTCTTTTTAAAACTTGGTCTCCGCGCAAAACCTGACTGGGTTGATCATACTCGGGTAGCTACCCGGATTATACTCAGGTAGGTGCCTTGTACGTATACCTTATTGAACACGCCCACTACTGTTTCTAGCGCGTCCCAGAGATGTATCACACCTCCGGTACATAATCCGACACGTGACAACCAGACTCCTCCTCCTTTTCCCGCTTCTCGGAGCACGAGCTGTTTTATTTTTGCGTCTGATTTCTCCCACCGCATTCTGAAAAGAAGTGGCGCTCTCCCGCGGCTTTTTGAGCGATTGTATCAACTCGTCAACCAATGGCAACAACAACAAAACGACAAAAGAACGACATCAAAATAAGACACCACTATCACGAGGGGGCATAGCAGAGAGAAACAGCGATTTAACGAAAACCAGGTATCCCCCCATTTTCACACGTCAAATTTGGTTCCGATCACCGCGGTCCGCCCGTTAAAGGCAGCAGGAACAACAACAACAACGGCAAATTGAGCTAGTTGTCGTTGTTATCGTATGTTGTTATTGTTGATGTGATTTCGTGCTCAACCTGTACGTACATACCTAGGGGGGGGTCCGGACGTGGGCGTGTCCGCTGCGAGCCTTGTCATATCCGTGGCGTCGAACAGGCGGAGGGCGGCCAGCATCGCCTGCCCATCAGAAGGAATGCATCCAGCAGCGAACACACAAGAACAAACAGAGCAATTTATGCGGAGCGAACGGGGGGCACCGTAAGACGGGAGGGTTTGCGCGAGGTGCTTTTTTATAGTTCGAGGTGGCAGGCGGGTGGGGGGGGGCGTGCCCTTACCACGACCATGCGACTCCGGCGCATTGACTGGCCAATGCCCTGAGCGTAATTGCCTACTCAAGATAGCGGGGAGGGGGGGTACTCATTTTTCGGTTGCCTTAACCATTTGACCATTGATCACGCATCCCTTTCTACAGTAGAGGCCTATTCGTGCGGATAAAGATATATATATATATATATATATATATATATATAAGACGAGCATCACAGGGACAAAAGTAGGCGCTCCTTTCCATGCGGTCTCATTTCCGACGACGGATCAGACAGGGAGGGCTGGGGCCTTCGTGCGGATGAAGTTTGAACATGAAAATCCAGAAACATCAGGACACACCCCGGAACGTCTGGGCATACAAACGAAAACTACCCAGAACTAGTAGTAGGTACACTCCTTTTCCGTGCGGTCTCATTTCCGACGACGCGCGGCTGAACGCGTCCGTGCCGAAAACAGGTTCGCTCGCGCAGGAGCAGAGGGGGTGCGCCGGTATTACGGCCGACAATCCCTTCCCGGAACAAGAACATTTTGGGCGGGCTCGGCTTGGCGGGGCCAGCAGCAAAAACAGACAACATGCTAGGTATTTATAAGTCTAATCGGAAATGTAACGCACTTTTGCACATACTGCAGCAATCGAAGGGCACCTTATATTTCCGATTAGACCGTCTGCGGGCGGAATCGTGGTCGTACCGCTAGCTAGGACTATTTACTTCACAAGACATTTTGCAGTACGCGAGGCCACGTAACTCCTTCAGGACTGCAGCCCCGCTTGTGGGGCGAAATACTTGGAATTAGATTTATACATATACTGCACCCATTACTACGTACATCAGTGCACTATTAATACTAAAAGGGCTACGTACTACGTACGACTGTAGTTAAACTCTTTTGGGGGGGAGGGGGGGTACTCGATAGGAGAGATGCATCCGATATCATGCATGGCCGTAGTCGTATGACCATAGCCCCTCGCATTCCTACAATGCCGGGACAGAGCAAGTCGGGGTTCCACCGACCTGGCAGACATTGCTTGCGCGAAGCGCGAAACATCGTGAGGTGCCGGCGAGTCGCATGAAGGGTGAGCTGTATCCCACTAAGAACCGCTTGTGAGACGAACTCGCATATGGATGACAGCTTCAATGAGCTAATGTAATTTCCGGTGTAGCCACGTTCAGAGACAGCAACGGGAGTTCTATGTAACTGCCTCTCGGGTGCCTTACCTTAAACACTGCGTGATACGATTCCCTTGTGCGGAGTATAGTTTTTTCACCTCGCACGAATGATCTGACTCGACGACCAGCTGTGGGCGACAGCCAAAAACAAACAGACAAAAACGGTACCCAGGTTGTCTAGCTCACGTAGTGAGCGGCATGTTTTACAGTGTGGGGGGGGTCTAGATCAAGTTCTTGTGTGTGGCAGGGAAGAGTGCCCTACACTATTTTCTAATGTCAGGCATAAAAACGTGGACTGGTTTGTGTTACGTACACACAATTCGGCCCAAAGAAAAAGGAGATATTTTATAAAACGTCCTCAATCTCTTCATATACTCTCTACCTGGTATTGGCGTGTGGCCTGTTCAACTCGTGTGCTGCTGACATATGACTGTCGCGGGGGGGCATACGGTAGTACCATATTACAGTAATCAGGACCCACGATGGGTCCAAGAAATAGGTATCTCTCTACGTCTATGCAACTATTTTTGGTTCTGATTTCGTACTATGAACATTTGCTTACCCGTTATACGCGATGATGGGGACACCCGTTGCTAAGGTAGCGGTCAATGTTTTACAGTAGTATTGTCGCGTGTATGCTTGCTGTGTCGCGCACCTAAACCCTCCCTCCCCCTAAAAAAACGCTTTTTACGTATGGGAGGTTTCCCTGCGTAACGTATTGTACCTCGGGCGGTCCAGGCGGCAGGTCGGCCTGCCCGTTGAGCTGGCCGAGAAGTCTGATGACGAAGGTTGCCATGGTGAGCGCCAGGGTCTGCACCGAGTTGTGATTCGGCTGAATCACGACCCCCCCGCCGCTGGTCATGGCCACCTGCAGCCAGCACAGACGGCGACGAGGTGTAGCGGTTGCTGCTATAGTTGCGATGATTATGATTCTACATATCAGATAGACCGTTTATATATAACATATGTATAATCTACAGAGAGACCATCTACAGATAAATTATGTACCGATAGATAATCTATTAATATACCGAGATATTGTCCAGGATCTGCGTCGTGTATATTATCCACAAAGCCCAGGAAACGAGGGCTATGGATATCAGCATCTGGATTTCGTATCTGCCGTCGATATGTACTGTGCAGAATCCGTAAGGAACACAACCAACCCAGTAAACATGTTGCCAGATCATGCAGGCTAAACCGCTCCCACCCGGCTCCCACTTTGTACGCAGGCGGTTTTCGTTTTCTCTTGTCATACACAGTCTGTGACCACGTGTATATATATATAGCGAGTTGTACCAGGTGTCTCTTTAGGATGAAATATAGGGGCGAGCAATGGGTATACTGATGATGTCGCTGGGAAACTACAGTAGGCTACTGGGTGCAAACAACGGTTACATTCAAAAAGAACACAGCAAGCAACATCGGATGCGATTGTATTGTTGTTCGACATCCATCATGACTACTAGGGCTGTGAGATGATGCCTGGACTTGACGGCTACTTACTAGTTTAGTCAGTCAACTATTCGGTGGCTTATAGTCAGTCGACTACTCACTAGGCTGCGACTTATACTTGGGCAACTAATAACTTAGTCGGAGAGCTATTTCCAGCCAACTAATACCTACTCGGCGGCTGAACCGATGAACAACTAATCGGCGGTTGAGGTCAGTCGACTACTAACTAGTCGGCGGCTGACGTAACCACTCGGCGAGTTATACCAAACCAACTAATACATAGTCGGTGAGTTATAACCAACAACTATTTACTCATTGGCGGTTGAAAGTCAGTCGGCTACAAACTAGTCGGTGGCTTGAAAGTCAGTCAAGTAATAAACAGTCGGCAAGTAATAGTCAGCCAACTATTGAACAAGTCGGCGACTTATAGTCAGCCTACGAAGAACTAGTCGGCGAGTACTAGTCAGCCAACTTTTTAAAAGTCGGCGGCATGTAAGTCAGCCTACCAATAACTAGTCGGTAAGTCAGAGTCGGCTAACTAATTATAAGTCGGCGAAATAGTACAGTCATCCAACTCACAGCCGAAACCCTTACAGCAATTGCGTTCCAACAGCCGACCGACAGTTTCAGACCCGGTTACCTGGCCGTAGGCCTGGACGGCGTGCGCCTGAAGTCTCTCGAAGCCGTACACGATCGGAACCACCACCAGGTTTCCGTTGAAGTGCGCAAGCACCTGGCGTTCCACAGCATTGTTCCAGTCGGAGACAGCCGGGCCAAGGGTGTCGGCTTTTTGAGCTAAGATGCCGAAAATGCAGAATGCAGACACCTCAGCTACAAAGCGCTGGGATACCCAAGGTCAACCTTTTTTTTCTTGTGCATTTACGGTCGAAGATTATCGTGATTTGGCGCGGCGATAGTTACTCGGATATTGCTTGCAGTGGGTGGTGTCAGGCTTAAAAAACATTCACTAACAACGGAAATGTGTTGCTACACGAGTGTAGAAGGGTAAAGCATACACACCGCCTCGCTCTAGAGCCATCGCCGGGCCTCTTATCTGTACAACTTCTTTGCCACCTCTATTCAACACCCCAGGGACGAAAAAGCTCACCGAATCAAACAGCACACGTCTACGTTGTTGACAGTGCTTGGTGTGCGGCATATTGATGAAATGGCTCGAGGGAGTACGTAGAGACTACGGGCATGTTTCTTCTCCCTGTGGCCTTTTACGCACCCCAGGCTGCAGGCAGGTCGTTCATCATCACTTAAATACCCCCATGCGCGTCTGCATGGAAACCTATCCCGGTCGGCATCATCACACAGACACAGATCACGGCCAGCTGCAGAACATCTATGATGGGTAATCTGCAGTACGTATTTTGTTCCCCTATGTAAAGTGTTGTACAGTAATATTCAATTGAAGCAGTCCCTATATTTATAGGGACAGAGTGGTGTGAACTACAGCAGTATATCATCTAGATTTTTAAAGTCTCCCACCCGGCAAAACGAGCTATGAAATGACCATTCAGACCAGGAAGACACCTATCTGCCCTGAAATATTTAGAGTGAACGATACCGCAGGGGGGGTTGGTGATCTGTCCGATGTACGCAAGCCTACCCCGCCCTGCCCCGTCACGCCGGAGGAGCACCGGACAACGTAAACCCTAACGATCTCTCTTTGTTTTCGTGCGACCTCGTCATAAATTCATACTTCATATTTTGCCCCATACGTACAATCTCCTCCAGTACTCTCCCGTTCATAATTCAGATCTGGATCAGGTAGCGGGCGACCCCCCCCCCTCCTATTACGGATGCGTGCTAATATTCATTCTCGTATCGTGAGAAGAGTTTAGATGTGCTCGAATGTGTTTTCCTCTCCTGGACTCGAAACAAGAAGAAGAAACAAAAGTCCCCACCGAATCAAACAGCACGTAGAAGTCTGTGTCGGATGCGCCCTTCCCCAGCAGGTAGTCGTGTTCGGCTTGGGCGGTGGGCGACTCCCGCTTGGTCCGGTGGTAGCCTGCGTCCGTGATGAAGAACGCCACAGTGGGCTTCCCACCGTCCAACTCCTTGAGGGCGTAGAGGGCGGCCTTGGCGTTTTCGTCTCCGTCGTCTCCGCACGCGCTTACACCGGGGTTACCTTTCGGCAGCGACAACAACAAATGAGGGCAAATTTACGGGGTTGTTAAAACAAGACCAAGCCTTTGAGCCGAAAACAAGGAGCAAGTTCATGAGTTTACGCAGTGTCAAGCACATTTTCAGCAAAAAAAGGAGAAAAATCACGAGTTCGCACAGCGGTCGCCATAACCTTTCAGCAAGAAAAAGAAAAGCAGATTCACGAGTTTAAACGGCGTCTACCAACTTTTCAGCCTGAAACGGAGAAGCGGAATTACGAGCGTGAACAGTGTAATACCTCTCAGCACAAAAAAACGAGGAGCGAAACTTACGAGTTAAAAAATCGACTGCCATACATTTTCAGCAAGACGAAAGAGAAGCGAATTTCACGAGTTGAAACAGCGTCTGTCATGGATAGAAAGAGGGGGGGAAATCACGACTTTATAGAAGCAGTGTCTTGCCCTTTGGCAAAAAAACAGGGAACTAACTCACGAGTGAGTTTAAACAGCGCCTGCCATACATGTCCTCAAAAACAAAAGAGGAGTAACACTCCGAGCTTAAACAATGTCTGTCATACCTGTCAGCGAAAAGAGAGGAGCACCGTTACGAGAGCAAACAGTGACATATGATGAGCTGATTTCGGAGGATGAACAGTGTCATAAAAGAGGCTGATTTCGGCGGGTAACGAGTGTTAGAAAAGGGGTTAGCTTCGGAGGGTGAGTAAATAATATGAGGGGTCAAGTTCGACCGTTTCTGGCGGAGTCCTTGTGGGAGCGTAATGAGCTGTGGACGTACATACCACGATAAATCCACCAGCGCGGTAAGAGCTACGTTTTCCTCAAGGTGGTACCAGGTATAGGATTACGAGCCCAAAACAAAACGCACGATTGTCTATGCTGATACCAGTAACGCAGTGATATGACCACCAGTTACTACTAATACCTCGCATTTTGCTGTAAATAGTTCTGCTTCGCAACGCCGTGTACTCGGAATCGTGCTCTCAACCGCTCAGGGCTGCAGTCCCGTTTTGGGAGAAAAACCACTCGAGTTATGAGTACTGTGTCACCGAGACGAGACAGTCGCTGCGGTCCTGCTAGGGTTAACAATACAAGTCATTGCAGCAGTGTCAGAACGGGCTTATGCTTACCAGGAGGCTTTGAAAGCGTGATGTCGCGCACGAAGCTGTCGGCCTCCGCCGGTTCCGAGAAA
>JBBMHQ010091918.1:0-10635 GCA_037834295.1 Postelsia palmaeformis | reverse complement strand
TGTGTCTACAAGTTTGTGTCCGAGTTTACAAACGAGAGGGAGGATCGGTACAGAAAAAAGCCCCCGACGGTCACCAAAAAAAGAGATCGACCGTCGGGGGCTTTTGATAACATTATCCTACTCGTACTTTTCGGGACATCACGCTTCCCGTAGATGGTTGGTTGATGACGCTGGAAAAAAGAGTGAAATGATTTGTTGTCACTGTTTTTGTCGCCATATCGAGGGGCTCCTAAAGGGGTTACGATACATAACATATCACCCTTCTAGGGCAAACTGCAGTCCCGTTCTGGGGACAGATAACTTAAATTCTAGACGGATAAGCAGTTTGTCCTCAACACGGGACTGCGGGCAGTACTACAATGGTTGAGGACCCCCTCCCCCCCCCCGTCATTCAAAAAATATTTTATCAATAGTATATATATACCCAAAAAGTGTAATCCGTGGCGTAGCACACGTTATATATTTCCAGTGACATTTGGCACCCACCTCCTCGGTGGACGAACCCCGTCACTCGGAAATACTTCCTGCCCAAACGTGCTATACGATACCGGGTAGTTCAAGAAACAGCAGAAAAACAGTGCCTGGTTGTCCCTCAACCCCACCCCTCACCCCCAAAACCCCAGCTAGGCACCCTTACCATCTCATGTATAGACCACACCAGGTGCCATACGAGTATATCATACTTCAAAAATCATGGAAGTATTACGGGGCACCATAATATTAGATAGGACCTGGGGTCCACACAAAAGCCTATATATTTACCTATTTTTAGTAAGAATATTTGGTCCTATTAACAATGGCTCCTCGTAATAGTTATTTTGGTATACACTGCCAGTATACACTTATATACAGCAGTGGTGCGTCCCACTCTGGGCGGAAGTGTAAGGAGCGTTGGGGTGTAACCGTGAAAACCAAGCGTTCCTTTTATTTCGGTCCAGAGTGAGGGCGTTGTATCTATGTATGTGTGTGTCTGTCTGTCTGTCCGTCTGTCTATACAGCAGTAAGTACGGTATGTATGCAGGTATTCTATGTGCACTCGTGCGAACGCCTATCGTGATATAACACCCGTCGCACGAGCAGTGAGTGCCGGCCTAGAGTGAGGGCGTATAATGTATCCATGTATGTGTGTGTCCGTCTGTCTGTACAGTACGTATGTATGTAGTATTCTGTATGCACTCGTACGAACGCCTGCCGTGATATAACACCCGTCGCACGAGCAGTGAGTGCCACGTTGGAAGCATGCTGTCAAAGTCCTCCGCAGTGCCGCACCGGCACTAACCTACCTATAGATGAGTAGCAGCAGCAGCAGCTAGTCGTAGGTTGTTCTGTTGTTGCGACGGAAGCGACGGAATCAAAATTGGCACACGCAAACGCACACGGCACGTGTTTTACATCGTACCGGTATGCGGAGGGGTGGAGAGTGGTGAGCATTAAGCCTCACTTTTATCAATCCGCCGGCGGAAGATGATAATAAAAAATAACAAAATTAACGATTCCATCAGCGCCGGGTTGTTACGTACGTAAATGCCAGATATGAATACGTGCTATGGATGCTGCCGACGCAGCATTCGTCATTTCAATTTCCTGTCCGTTTCCGCCCCTCAAGTCCCAGAAGGGTCAAAACTACCATTAATATCACACCACGCTGCTCAAGTTTCAGCTACCTGGTACGACTTTAGACCCACTTACATACGTCCTGTAACTTGTCGTCGCAACTTTGACGCGTCATGTATAATTACAAAAGTACGGGTGGATAATGTACGCGGGGGTTTTTCTTCGAGGGCTGAAACACAATTTCTATCTTTTGCTTTTTCGGGGGCTGTCCATGGACAAAAAATGGGGAATGTCGTGTGGTACCCCGCATGGTGCCAGTGATCCGATAAGAGATACTGTAATTAAATAAAAGAGAAAAAAAAACAATACCTGTTACTTCCCTCAACGTCAATCCTCACCCCCAAAACCCCCAGCCAGACACCCTTACCATCTCATGTATAGACCACACCAGGTACCACACGAAGGACCCTTTGCTCCCTGCCGCACTCGGACTTCATGGGCCGAAAGTCAACCATTGTGAAGGTCCATCAGTGATGGGGGATCTCGCAGTAGAGCGGACGTTGGTTAACGTACCTTCATGGTTGGCATTTGTGATGGGAGATTGACGGAATCTACGTGCCCTGTCCTCCACACCGCTCCCCCCTCTCCGCGCCTCAAGCCCATCTTTGCTAGGGATGGATGTGACTTTGGGGCGAGCATTCAAGAGGGAGTGCTATTTGCGGGGGCCCATATTCAATAGGACCTACGGTACACACAAACACCTATATGTTTCGCTATTTTTACTAACAATATCCGATCCTATTTACTATGGTCCCCCGTAAATAGTGGTGGGTGGAGTCTTGACAAGGGAACGTATCGTCTTCTTCCCCACTGCTCACGGTCTGTACCTAAACACCCCCCCCTGACTGTCTACGCCAGCACACTTCGTCTAGAGAAAACACGGCAGTGAGTGTTGGGATTCATAAGAATTCGTGCGTTTATGACGCCTTGTACTCCCTCGAGCTCTGCCCTGGTTTCCTAGCATTGCTCTTGCAGTGGCGGTCCGCTGAGCTACCAGGGGATCGATGTCTGATACTCCTAGGTCTGCTCTACTGTAGCTTGTCTCGAATTATCTGCTTTTTTACGGTTGCTCATCGCCAGAGGTTCGGCAGTCGTCGTACGACTCCGTTTTTCCCTCGTATCAAACCGGGCGGCTTGCATAGCTACGGCTGCAGATCCGTCGATATTGTGTGTTGACACGTTTTACGATTCCCGCTACACGAGCCCTAGGTCGACAACCACTACCAGCTGAGGGGGTCCGGAATGGGCCCCGTCATCCACCAGACTCAATCACCTTTATCCCTCTATTGTTGTCCGACTCCTCGCACACACGCTCCGACTGTCGGTACGAGGGGTCGGACAGCAATAGGGGGATAAAGGTGATTGAGTCTGATGGATATAACCTGAAAAATCATTTTGCGTTTCAGATGAAACGTGTCTGCCGGACGGGTTTGCGGTTCGAGCCGTGGTGATTTTATTGACGGATGACCATTTGCATACCGTGCGCGCTGCTACGATTCTGTGAAAAAGACTCTGTTGATTGCGCGTCATCGGCATGTCATAATGAGCGGTTCGATTAGCGCAGCCGCTATTTCACCTGGTGCGCTTGCTATTTCTACCTTAACTGTTATTTCGTGTTGGGAAGGTATACAGCATTTTTTACGAAGGGAAACAGGCACCGGGCTATCATCTCCAGTCAGCCGTATCACTAAGCATTGCTCATCGTCGACGCCAATATGGAGCGTGCCTCCGTTGGTGGTGTCGGCCTTGTCTTCGTCTTGGACGGGGTTGGCCGAGGCCTTGACGTGCACGTTTTCTTTCGTGATATGTGGCAAGGAGGTGCCTCCACAAGCCTCTCTCGCGTCTCGCAAGAAGAGAGCTTACAGAAATGGTGAGAGTACGGGTCCTTCTCCGAAGGATTCTTTGCTCCCTGGCGATTTCGGACTTCATGGCCCGAACGTCGACCATTATGAAGGTCCATCAGTCATGGCGGATTTCACAGACCGGACGTTGGTGAACGTATCTTCATGGTTGGCATTTGTGATCGGGGGTTGAAGGTATCTGAGTACCCTGTCCTCCACATAGTGGCACATACCATCGTATCATGGCGTACTATCGCGTATGATACAACTATCAGACGTAGTCCCCGACGGGTACTACCATAAGGTTCAACACACCTGTCAGGAGGCTATTCTTGCGGACAAACGGCCGGAAAAGTTTCAACACTCTCCGGTTCAACTTTTTGGTAGACTCTGTACTTTTGAAGCGGACGGCTGAGTTTATGCTTCTTAAAAATCGTTACTGGTTCGAAATCACAACTATTAATAACAATTCACAAAACTCACAGCTATTAGTACATGGCGTCATGTCCACGAACACCTGCGTTGTGCATTGCACATTACACACGACGAATTTAATACAACATTTTAAGCGCATTGTATATGCAAGAGAAGCAGAAAACTGGTGCCGTCCGGGGTCACACCCTGAACCTTTCTGGCATGCTGGTTGTTGTCCTGGGGTCCCTCATTAGAAACGCCTCCAAAATTGATTTGGGACACAGGTGAATATACCTCCCTGGGCGCAATTATATGAACCGCTCACTGTAGTATATTGATATTAATGTCTAAACTACCCTTATATTCTAGCCAAAAATGGTATACCTGGTACCAGGTATAATACAACGACCAAATAAACGAGAAGCGCGATATCACCGATCCTGAAGGGTGGGCGATTTGCAATACTACTATTAATAGTGCTCGAGTGGTATCAGGTATGAATAATGATGCCGGCGTGTTGTGCTAAATACCTGGTACTGGTACCTTATAAATGCATCAACAGACTCTTCCCAGTGCAGTTCTCATACTACGACACGTGTATTGCCCCATCATCTCCTATCGCAGCCCAGCAGCGCCAAGCTGATACTTGCGCGTCTACGTGTAACCGATGATGCATCAAAGAGTAATCGCTTGAAACGGTGTGGTTGGTTCGCGCAGAGTATTCAATTCGGGATACCCGGGTAACCTACCCGGGTATAACCTTCCAACGGGTTGATATTACCCTACGTATTACCGCCCCCCATCCCCATACAGAACCCGTCTCCATATTACGTATACGACATTTTGAATACGGTCGTATACCCGGGTAGTCAGATAAATAACCCCTAGTATAGCGCCAAATACCCACCAGTAGTTTATATGCCCTGCTTCAACCCAGGTTTTTACCTACGGTAGTGGGTAGAATGGGGTAGAACTTACCAACGGGTATATACTACTATACTACCCATACTACAGCCCCCCAATACCATACCCGTCTCGATACTGCGTGATACCCTGGTACCTTGTACCAGGTATGCCGTTTTGGATAAACATACCCAGGTTAAAAGCCCTCTTGGTATTGACATCAATACCATACCCACGAAAAAACTCTGTACTATTATAGACCAAATATAAAGAGTAGGTAGCGCTTATCGATGCTACTCGCACCACAAGACTGTTGCGGCTGCCTCGAAGGTGCTTTCGTTGTGCTTCGGTTTTCCAGTCCTTCTTTTCTCCTTTCGCTCGTAGTCTTAATCTGTTGATACGTTGCTGTATTGTTCTTTTTTTTAGTTGGGGTCATCTGTCGCATTTTCTCCGAGGGGCTACTACTACACTTGTTTTTCCTCATCTCTCTCCTTGTCCTTGTTTTCTCCGTTTTTCCTTTACTTCAGCATATCTGCAATGCTGCAACAGTAGTATCATGTGTATCTTGGGGTCTGTCGTATCCAGTACGATGACACGGCATTGCATTGCCTACTCTGCTTACTGCACTACAATATAGTATCTCTGTGGCGTAGTTTTGTGACCACACAGCTTTGTATCTCTCTGGGGTGAAGAATCGGCACAGACACTGGCTATGCTGGATGTCGACGGGTAGAAAGAACGATTTACTGCAAAAAACACAGATACACCTCTCAAGTCCCGAAATCAAGGACCGGCGGGGTCATCACATCATATCATGCGTAAAGTACAAACGCTCTTCGTGTCATCACGGCGAGCATCTGCATCTTGCCGAGCACAGCACGGATAAGGAAATCTACTCGAAACGTTGTGGGCTGTGTGGCAGAGCTTAATATCAGGTACCAGGTATGCTTTTGGCGGACGATCAGTAAATCACGTGATTGTCCAAAAACTCTGCTTATCGCGTACGAGGTATATACGGGTACGCACTGGTACGTAAGTTTGTACTGATAGATTTTAGTCTAGTCGATTCGACGCGAGTCGACGGGGGAAAAAATAGCTCAAGTCTTCTCGCGAACAGAAAATGCAGGGTAGGAGTCGTAGCGGGGACGGGGGAGAACCTACTGATGTGACCCCAGATCTGAGTTACAACTACTCCTGTATGTAGGAGGGAGACAAGAAAGAAAGGCGAAGAAAATAAAGGGAAGAAAACAACAAGAAAACAACAAGAACAGAACCAACGAAGAACAAAATGAGAGAAACAATGCACCGGTCATGGCTTTTACCATCGTGAACACGGGTAAACCCCGGCAGCGAAGGCTGCAGGAGCGCAGGGTGTTTCCGTCGTGCGCCCCACCGAGGCCTACTCACTCCTCGCCACCAAGGCTGCTCGTTACTTGCTTCCCGCCAGCAGCATCCACTGCGTTCGATGTTATACTTCGAAGTACTGTCTCGTTTCACGGTACAAACAGGGCGACGGTATAAAGCAGCAGTAGTACCGCCAGTGTTGATGCGGTAGTCGATACCAAGGTACCGTATCTGGTAGGATACGATATGGTACTATACCAGGTACTGCTGCGGTTGGTGCCGCTATTAGTGTATGAGGGCGGTTTAGACCTTTGGCACAGCTCACGCCAAATTATTGAAATATTCTTCAAAAAGCCGGAACGCCTAGACATAATCTCGGAACGAAGAAACATTGCGGAGTTGTCACAGCCGTTTCTAACGGCGAAAACGAATACAAAAAAAACCTGTTACATGTATTTTGACAACGAAAAGGAGGCAAGTCTTGCTACAATTGCACGAATACTTTCTATGGACGAACACAATACAACAGCAGGAAAAACTTGCTAACGCCCTCAGATTGTAGTCAAACCCCGTACAGCGGAGGTCGGACGACAGGTAGACGACACCCTTGTCGAGGAATGAGTGACCTGGAGAAGGATCCAAGCACATCCCGTAGACCCCAAAGGCCGACAGCCCTCGAGGGCGGCCATAGTCACGTGCAGGTTGTCTTAGGGAAGTTGGGGCGGCTGTTTGGTTGGGATTGACTCGAGCACCAGCCCCAAACGGTACCCGTGCCACATCCACACGGGGTTCGTCATCCGCGCCATCAACCCATTCAGCAGTGCCGTCAGCCACCACCATCTGCTGTCGGCACCACCACCACGGTCTGCCCCTCGGTATCTTCCTGCATTGTTGACAGTTGGTGCGGTCTATATAACACGCGTCGGCGTGTGGTTACAGCACGTATCGCCTATATAGGGTTGGCGTTGTACTTGGTTGCAAATGGGAAATGAAATACCTGGTACTTGGTACCAAAGATGTCAGGAGACGGCATTTTTACTCCTTGACGGCAAAACCCGGGGACACCAAGTAAAATCCCCGTTTTGGAAAACGCCTGACCACATTTTCGGAAACCTGTATTTTCCTTGTTGGTTTTTTTCCGTCATTTCTTTTTCGCGTTCGGAATTCAGATCTACAAGTCAGTAATATACTGGTATATTACGAGCAACGAGCTACATAGCAATATCCTCGTATCTTTTAGCTCCTCCATGATGTGTTGGTATGTTGGTCGCGCTTTGCATTCGCCAGTCTTTTCGCTTTGAGCTAGCTGTTCTCCTGCCGATCACCGCATCAAAAACGCTTGGGTACACGTTCTGAACTTGAATCAAGGACAAGAAGCCAGTTACAAGTTGTTCGGTACTCCTCACACATTTCCAGTACAGCTGTGTGTGTCAACCTCGGCAGCGTTACTGTTACTTCTGAACTGGTGCTCCGGTGCTGGTACACAGCACGCACCAACATCACAACTACACGATAAAATGGGGGTTACCATGTGGATGATGAGGCGTTTTTCAAACGGGGATGGGGGACAATTCGTCTAGACGGTTGGAAATGACTCGGCTGAAATACTTGACTGACTGACTGCTTGACGGTTGCCCTTCTCCCAACATCTTAGCTTGGTACCAGGTATGATAATATTAATAGTTAATTCCACACTCCTAAAATCACTTTTTGCAAACGAAAAGATACGGAAACATCCCAAAAATAAAAAATACGTTTTAGCTACGAGCAGTACGAATGAGCGCTCGACCTGTTCGTATAATGCTTAGCAAGGAAAAAAATAGAATTTAGAGCTTCTTGGTGATTCGCCGAATATGCGTGTTGACTGTTGGGTGGATGTGATATTAGTACGTATGGTATTGACATCAACCATTACCAGGAACGGTATTGTCGGAGCTGTGGGCCAAATCGTGATCGGACACAAATGCGAGGTACGAGTATACGAACGTTTGATACCAACAGGTATAAATATCACACGGCTGCTCACTGCATTTGACGAGTACGTCACGCCGTCACGCCGCCAAACCCTCTCTCGTCTCTCACGTGATTTGCTTCGTTAGGAAGAACGCCCCGATTGTGCTCTGCTGCTTGGGCGCGAAGTAGCCCTCGATGAACCTAAGCACCAGGCAGGTCTTGCCGACGCCCTTGTCTCCCAGCACTACCACCTGCTCGGGCCGACCCGAGCCAAGGAGGCGCGGAAGGTGGTGGTCACATATCGTCAACATGCAGGCATTATCAATAGTACTGCTGCCACGTTGCTGCCGTTGCCGCTGTTTTGGAGGCGATATGGAGGTGACCGAGAGCTTTGGGTCCCAACATGCAAAACACAGCTGCACTGCGTATTACGACTACTGTACAGCAGTAGTAGCAGCATGGAGATCAGAAGCGGCAGAAGTACGGAATGATACGATGCATATGATAAACGAGTACCAGTACCATGCATACATTTATAGAAGGAGCAGCAAGCAGCCATTTGTCCTTCTGTGAGAGCGCGGCAGTGTGAGAGAACATCTCATCACGATCATCCAAATACAACGCATCTCGACATTTGATACACTCCGAGTCATCGATCCTTTCAAACCATGAGCTGATTCACCGATGCGTGCCATATCAACTAGGCGTAGACTCCTACCTTGAATTCCACTGAGGTCTTGGGCGCCCCTGGGTCCATGGCTCGCTCCGCCCCTCTTGCAGAGCAGCACTATGCTGCAAGAGGTTTTGTACCAAAAGAGATACCTGGGACCTGGTAAACACTACGTAGGATAACAACAAAAGATAAACTTAAAACGCCAATTCCTGGGCGATCACAATTCCACGTCGACGGGTACCTCCGTCTATTGCTTTATTGGTAGCTGCGTTTCTTCGAGGAACCTCTTTCTCATATACTATTAAATATCAGGAGACTGCCAGAGCTACACTGCAGATCGAAGCCTATGCCTTCAGGACAAGGAAGAAGCTGTCAGAGTTTGGCATCACGGGTTTTCCATGGAGATCAGGGCGTTTGTATTTCGGGATGTTTTTCGCAGCATGTTTTTGCGTTTTTGCCTGCAGCCAGCCGCTGGCCGAGCCTGCAGCGCAAACAGAGTAGAGGAGGCGCCGTTCACGGCTAATGTAGGGAAGTGACATGAATAAGACATACCTTCGTTATGAGCTTAGTGAGACTTTCGGCGTGGTTGCATCACCCCAGAGCAATGCCATCTTCGACTCGACCGGAAATTTGGGCATCTCTGCAGCCCTCCACGAAGTGGCCGTCTGGAACCTACGGCAGTGCTCCTTGGTGAGAGAGAGACAGAGGCACACAGAAAGACAGGCAGACAGACTGACAGTAGCAGAGCGAAAACTCATTGAGGAGGGCAGAATGAAGCATTAGCAGAAGCTTGCTCACTGCAAGAACGCCATCATAGAGTTGAACGATGCGGAAATCGTGTGGCGTCCGTCTCACCGTCGATACAGCAGCGGCCAGTACCTGCGTGATACCCCTTACCAGGTACCAGGTACCAGGTACCTGTCAATGGCGAGGACGAGGCAGCAACTGCAAGAACAAATGTCGCGTCTTGGACGCGCGCCCCAGAAGCGAGTCATCCATGTTCGTTAATCAGCACCCTGTTAGTGGGAGATTGGCAATGCAAATTTGCTCTCTGGCTGGCGTGCGGCCGCTCGCCGCCCAGTATGCTGACCTCTCAAAATCGTGCTGATAAAGCTGGTTGCTCTACAACCAAGAAGCTGCAGAAACCGACCGACTCGTCTTAGGAAAGCTCTCAACGAGACATTTTCGATACCAGCCCCGTCTGCATCGGCACCCTCCAGGTTGTGGAGCAACCGAACTTGCGAAATCGGTGTAGGGGTGCGATGACTCGCATCCTTACGGTACTCGTATATTCATGGCATAATCACAGCAGCAGCTGCCATCCGTGTTTATCGCTTCTACCCACACGCAGAGAGGAGAATGTCACCATCCAGCCTTCAGGGGTGAACAGTGTGTTCCTGCGTCGACCACGTTCGCACGACAACTGCTGCTGTGGGTGCGTGTCTTCCTTCCCTCTTGGCGAGCTCCACGTGCGAGAGCCCACACCCCGACCGCGACTCAACATCTACAACGAAAACACACTGTATCAACTACCTAATAACTGGCACACTACCTGGTAGACACTAGCAAGACACCCCCCTCGCCATCCCGCCATCTTCCCCCTCCCTCTGCCGGCCAACTTGAACAACAACTCTCACCCCCACCCCCCCGTTTACCCCTCACCCCATCCCAAACAAACAAAAACGTCAAACACGTGCGACACGAAAAAGGTCCGACTTCTCAGTCCGGAAGGTGACGCCACCGGGGGCGGTGGAGCCGCCGCCGCCGCCGCAGGTGGCGTAGGCCAGGTGACTAACCTCCTCCTCTCCCCCGATGGGAAGACGGTCGCCGCCGGCTACTCCTCCGGGTTGGTTGTGCTATTCTCCATCCACCCGGGCGCCACCGCCGTCACCC
>JBBMHQ010091907.1:0-10635 GCA_037834295.1 Postelsia palmaeformis | reverse complement strand
AAAATCAAGTTGTGGGTTCGAGTCTCACCGAGTGCGTACTCCATTCGTCTCGACAGCAGTTGGCACGACGAGGAAAGACGTAATCTTACCCTCGAGGGTGAGCAACGAAACATATTGCAGGGTGAGCGTAACGCGCACATACATACATGCGTTCATAAATTTTTCTTTTTTTCTTGGCAGTCACATAAGAATACTAAACGCCTCCACAACACAACCTGAACTCCACGATGCATGTGATACTTCCTGCCAGTGCTGTGTGCGGTGTGTCCAATTTGTTTTTCGTAGACACCGTTCGTACCTCCACCACTGTACCTCTCCTGCCGCGGCGTAGACCCATCCGGTCAGGTCGACACTCAAGACACCGTTTTCTTTGCCTTACGGGGCCAGGTCGTCCGCCGTGCACAGCACCCGCGACGCTCGTTAAGCGACAACACGCCATAGCCTTCGAAATTCAACAATAATTGTACGCAAAACTCGTGATTTCACACGTAAAATAGCCCGAATCGGAATTTCGACCCTCGTTTCTGAAACGTCCAACCCTCAACGCACAAGCAACGGCGGTGCATGACACCTGTAACCCCAGCCCATTTTCCCCACACTCTTGCCGCAATAAGCTGTCAGAACCCGCGGAAGATGCGGCCTCTCCTATTTCGGTTGAAAGAGAAGAAGTCATATCTGGGTGCTGGCATCGAGGAAATCTTTATTACACCGTCACGAGCGAACAAAGATGTCGGTTGACGACACATTTGCCTCTATCAGGCAGCCGTCAAGGATATCCCCATACTCAAAGCTAATATTTTGCAATATTGACCATCAACCAAAATCTTTGGCCGCGAGACTGTGATAAGTCAAGTATGTCTCCCTCAACTAGTCCAATTCACACAGCTGACGTTTTTATCGAAAACGCTTTGCAAGAAACGAGCACAGCAACATCCGGCCACAGCTGTCGAGCACATCCCATTGGTGAAAAATGTTATATTTTCAAGAAGGGTTCGACGGACCAAACGAAGGCCTGACGGGGCAAAGGTAGGCCGTCAACCAAATTATTCGGCCACGAGACTACTACTGTTATACCACTCAACTGGCCCAAACCACAGCAGCTGCTGACGCATTTGAACCCGGCCAGTCGGCAGCCAGGGCACGATGCGAGCACGCCCCAGACTGTGGCCTGGGGTTACGGTGAGGTGGTTGAGCCTCATCTCGCGCTAGCACGAGTAACGCAAGCAAGTACGTCTGGGAAACGCTGAGCAGCGCTGAGAGCACAGGGCCAACAATACCGTACATTAACTTTTTGCTGTACATCCACCTTACTTATATATACGCAAGCCATCGATTGCCCCCTGTGTTTTCGATCCTATCTGATCAGGATCTTGGTCGTGTTCCGCCTGAAATATATGTACTTTCCAAGGCCGCGAGGTGTAGCAGATGGGCAAATAGCCTGAAAACAACTACGCGTACCGGATATTACTAAAAACAGCAAAAATATCAACTAAACGTTTGTTGTTCCCATCGTCATTCTGTGGAACCTGATGCCAGAGACTGTTGTTCTGTTGTACTCTTGGGTTTTGTGGGAAACTCTCCACCGCGTTCGCCCTGAATAATTGCCTTCAGAAACAATGAGCAAACCCAGACAAACCGCCAGAAGCCTAAATATCAAGATTGGACCAATTTCAACCCTGCAATACCAGGGCGAAGATATCACTCGGGTTTCTTTTGATTCTTTGTCAGTATTCCAGTTTTCTCTACCACGTATGTACGTTTCTTTCCAGCTTTCCAATGATTCCGACTATAGCATCGCGAACGCCACCTTGGGGTGACATCATCTGCTCCCCAAAAGGTGGTTTACGTTTTACTATTATTGTATGACACAGAGAAAATATTCCAAAACAAGTTCTGCAACTTGGGTTGGGTATAAACCAAAATATTACGCGTGTTACTGTATGTTGATACAAGGGCTCCGCTTCGCGGGCGGCTGACGCCGCCTGCTCCGCTCGCGCAAGGAAAGAGGCCCATCGTGTAATGCAGGCACCGCGACTTGAAAATGCCAAGAGGTTCATGGCGCAGCGAAGAAACGACGGACTTGACATGCATGCAAAACATGCTCGGGGTGCACAATAGCTCCATGCTCCAGGACGACAAAGCTGTACATTCGAGAGAGAAAGCACAGCAACACGGCTCACGGCACGGTGCTGCGCTGTCTGCTGTGAGGGTGTAAGTTGTGCATTTCTCGTGAGTATGTGTGTGTGGTAGTACGACCACAGTATTACATTTGTAGTTCGTACTTTGTATATATTTTATTGTATGAAAGAGAAAACGCACAGCATCAGCACGGTCGCCAAGTTGTGGAGGAGTATGAAAAAAAACAAATTCCACAAAAAAACTGATAGACGTACATACGTACTCGTACCCGTTCTCGTACTACTCGTACTCGTACTCGAACAAAACGGCAGGAGGAGCAAGAAATAAAATCAAAAAAATAAAAATCAAGTGACACGAATGATTGCGCCGCACAACTGTTTTTTTCATCATCTGTCAAGTCCTGTCTGCCTCGATGCCCCCCGACATCCCGCGATCACCACGCCATCGATTCAGTCCGGCTCGAGCTCCACCGCCTCTTTGCCCCAGTGAGCCCCGTGGCCCGCCTCGCGTGGAGCCCGGTGCTCTCCGTGGCCCTCGTTCTCCCGCTCGAGCATGATGGTATTCAAACCGCCTGGCTGTCCCTCTGTGAAGAATATATGGCTAAGAAACAAGCACCGCTTGATTTAATGCTTTTTTACATTAGGAAAATATCCATATATTATTGAACACACTGGATTCTCACTACCGGTAGCAACGCAGACGAAGCCCCTTCGTGCTTCCCTCGTGTCTTGATGGACACACGACGCCTAGCCACGAAAAAGGCAACCGCGCTCGTTCCGTCCCCCGCTCTACTAGCCAGCGAGCGCCCTCCCAAACCCGCGATGGTGCCGTGCTCGCCCGCGCTGCCGTGCTCTCTGGATACACGCACGAACCCAAATTCGGAAAATAAAAAGGCTCTCGCGAATAAAAAATCATAGGAAAAAAAGACAGGGAGGAAAGCTCTGGCAAGTAGTCAAGTACTTCGTATAATAGAAGGAGGCGGTATCGAAGTGGGAGCTCTGAGAGGCGAGGGATGGACAATCCCCGAAATAAATATTAGTAAGGATGTCTATAAGTTACAGTATCAACTACCGCATCAACACAAGGCTGAATAAGTTGATACTTAGTACATATCAAGTTATCACGATATCATATCAAGTGAAATTCCGTGATAGGTTGATATTTTCATACGCAAAAAGAGGCTTTTGCGTCATGCAACGCCATTTTTGGCGGCCTAACCAAGAAGCGAGCAGGTACATGCGCGCGCGCCTCCCCTCACGGCAGTCCAGTAGTACGCTGAGGGTTACAGCAGCACCGGAACCACCTGGGTGGGGAGCGAGTAGCGCATCGTGTTCCTACACGAAATAATGAAACGTAACATTATGGTAGATAAAATACTGTCGGGTGCTAAGTGCTAAGTGCGAAGTACCGCTCGCTGTGGCAGGGACCCGGGGGGAACGAATTATCGGATGCAAATGAAAGGATAAACTACAGGGTTGTACATAGTCGCAGACATCATCGTAGTATAAATACTCCGCACTGGTATTTACCAGGTATGGAGTATGTATGTTCGTGAGTTTCACGTTTATCACATAATGGGCTGAGTTTGTGTGATATACTTCTCGTCACCTGCCCTACAGAGTCGTAAGTCCATATGACGAGGGTCGACAAAACGACCCAATACACTACTTACCAGTACAGAATAGGCGTACGTATGGTAACCACACAACCACACAACGGGATGCGAGTGTGCATTTTTTTGCGTAGACATGTGGCTGATACCGGGTACAGGCTGCTGTAAAATAACTTATTTCAGGGAGACTGTTACAAATCGAACACATATCATTACTGCTACGGACGTGCGCATACCTGCGCGTGTGCGGTGATTCGACTCGTCTTCCAATTTTGACCCATCGGGGCTTTGTTGCCCTGTTTGAAACCTTCCAAAAATATCAAGACATATTATGATAACCTGATATACCGATGTATCATGATATACATGTTGATAAATATCAACGTACATATCATGATAATATCCCTCCGATTCCGTCCAAAATGTCAAGTATCATATCAACCCCGTATTTGGCTTGATACACAACCCTATCTGCAACAACCGCTGCTTGCTACTGTAATGTGCCTTTCGAAGCGTATGGGGCCACAGCTTGCGTCCGTGCAACATGCACATGCACAACAGGAGCCGTGTAAAGTACGTTGTGAACTTAACACGACGATTGTTGTTGAGAGGGCAAGTCGCCTTCTTCTGGGATGGGCTCGGCGTTTTTTGCCGAGCTCAGGTGACCTGTCGGTCATGGCTACGCGGATCTATTTGTTATACGGAATTGAGTCGGTACCGTTGCGTTGTTTCATACCAGGTATTCGCAATAAGCTAACTGTAAAGGATACTACCTATATACCAGGTAGTGGTAACGATGCAATTGTGCGAGCACGAACTATGAAAGGGCACTGCCGGCGATATACGGCTGTACAGACTACGAATACCATAATGGAGAGACTTCCCCGGTATACCGATCTCCCGGTTGTACATGTCCATACGGAATGTCCTCCTTCGATGTAAACTGAAGCGCTGGGTCGGTGATCGCCGCGCGAAGCTTGATAGCTCAGACCTGTACCTCGGCGTGTCACAGGGTCACAGCCCTGAGTGCCGAGCACCTGCAGGGTGCCGTTGAATCAGTTCTACCGATCATCGGCCGAACTCCCCGTCTCGTGTGTTGGTCATGCCAGTACTAGGACTAATCTAGCCCATATATACTTTCCTGGACTGGGGACTTGATGGTAAGCTTCATCATGAATGGAAGGGACAGGAAATCTCATCTTTAATGTTTATTGCCACCTTCAGCCTCGACTCCACTGTTGATGGATATGTTAGTGTTTTCCTATCGGTCTTCTTACAGATTAATCTCGGTTTTGGGTTTCTCTACTGTGAACGCGCGAATCATGCGCGGCTCACGAGTACCTGTTGCAACCCCAGGTATAGTGGACGGTGCCAGTCCGTTAGCACTGGGTGGTAATACTTTGATCCTCTCAGGCGATGATGTTCTATCTGTCCCAAGAGACGGTGATCTATCAGTTGCAGGCGATGATGCGCCGACAGCCCCATGCTATGACAATCGTCAGCCCCAGACAATAGTGCGTCTGCCACCTCATGGAACGATGATTCGGCAGCCCCAGATGATGATACTCCAAACAACCTCTCACACTCATGCTCCGATGATCTCAGCTGTTGACGGCTAAAGAATATCGGGCGATGGTGGCGTAACAATCCAAGGGAACGATGCTCTACCGACCCCAGGTGAAGGTGTTCCGGCGCCCTGTGCTCCAGTGATCCCAGCCGACGACGCGCCGGCGATCGCAAGCGATGGTGGTGAGATGATCCCGTGCGAAGACACTCCGATACCTGCACCTACTGCCACTTCGAATGAGACCAGGCCAACGTCCTCTTCCAGTCACAGGTACGGCAGCACGACGACACCAACATTCTACATGTGGGGACTACCTTCCGCAAAATGGTCGCGAGCCCCCGATGTATTGCCTCGGAGATGGTCCAGGTGTGAACCAGTCCAGCTTGAAAGTCACAATCAACGGCTTTTGACGCTGCGGTTGTCATAGCGCCGTCAGTGGTAACGGTTTCAGGCCTTCGCAGCCCTCTCTTGCGCGTATTTTCGACTGTCTTGGGTACGCCCCACAGAGTGTATTCCGGCCATCCGGCCCTTCGGCGCGGGGCATTCCTCGTCATGTAAAACGTGTTTTGCTTGTGCTGTGGTCCAGTAGCATGACCATTATTCCACAGCTATTCAGAGGAGATTTGCGTCGGGAAAAGCCAACATCCATTATGAGCCATCATCCAAACCGTTGCTCAGGTTCAAGGCCACCTTCTCGTCGCCATGAGCAGGAGAGATGTGGACGTCTAGAAAATAAGTGACGAAATCGAAGTTGCGTGGTTCTCCCCCGAGTGGTATACCTTCAGGTAGTGTTCTTGGTGGGCATGATAGTTGCAGATAGATCTCCTGCTTTTTTTTCGGTCGCAATACGCGACTGATTCCACTGACGAGGCAACGCCAAATCTATCAAGCCTGCCCTCCACTTCACAGCTGCGGAACAGGTTATCTTCAAACAGGTGACGCCCTATCGTTTGTGTGTGGTCGAAGCCAAAAAGTTAAAACGAGGGCAATGATACATCCTCAGCTTGGTGCTCTCGTACTCCAGCGAAACGCCTCGGACGAAGATGCCTTCGAACTGTCGGTCGGTCGGAGCTTCGCTCATGGCCTCCACGTCTGCGCTCTTATTTGATTGTCGCCTTTCTCAAGTAGTCAATTGGGCCGTGTCGGGTATTCAGGGCAGTTGCTGCCAGTTCTGCTGCCGTGCCAGGGATGGGTCAACCGGCGTGTTTGAGATACTTTCCTGCAGTTCTCAGCAGGTCTTTTGAAGGTCGCCACTGGTTCCGATTACATTCTCGTGCTTGAACAAGATGGGAAATACTCGTGTCTGCGTCACCATTATCAGGACCGCGGAGAACTTTTGAAGCGATTTTTCATACGCTCCATGGTGTTGCACGAGGGAAGAATATGATGTTTCCGTCGACCCTCCCGTTGCGGTGGTCAGCCTGGGCTGCGCTTTCTTGATGGCGTTGATATTCTCGTCCCTGGTACTGAGCACCAAGCAGTTTATGTTCCGCCAGTCCTTGACCTTCGACGATACTCTACCTCTGAAGGTGTTGAGACCCTTGACGGTTATGGCGACGTTTTTTCTCTTCGCTGTTAGAGCCTGTTACTTTCGAAACCCTTAGTAAATATGTTTGTTTTTTTGTATCCATCACTTTACTCCCCTGCCGAATTCGTAGGAAATTTTACCCTCAACGATCTTCTGGACAAGCCGTGGCTACTGATGTCGTCCCTCCTCCCGCGCGGTACGTACCCTTTTTTTGTCGCGCATAGGGTTGAGCACTTCCACTACTCGTCGGTTTTCATCGAATGCAGCTCACTCACGCTCTTGCACTTTCCCTTAATCAGTTTTCATGCAAGAAAAATATCCCCACGAGCATGCAATCTTTGAGACTCGAACCCACGAAATTAGTGTTGATAGGCCTACCAGGTCTTGTTCAGGATAAATATGAGGAAGGAGTCGAAGCTTAACTTGATGCACAACAGGCCTTCGCAGCACAGCAACTCAAAGAAGTCGACATTGATGCGCGAAAGTGGCATCGACTGAAAGAGCATCCACGTACAGTCCTAAACATCATGCTGGGAGTGAACGTGCCGCACAGCAGCTCTGTTTGTCGTACCCGCTACAGAGTGGTCCCGGAACGTATTTGCGTTAGGTGGACACAAAAATAACTTGGCAACTTGGGCGAATTTACGAGCAGTGGTCGGACTACGGGCAGTATCTATGCTGGGTGCGTGGTTGAATACGCACATATCTCCAACTCTTAACTCCAACAGTAAAGCAGCTGGTGTTCAGTTATCGCCTTACAGCTGTAGTTGCTCGACGCTCGAGACTTTTGAATCCACGGTCCGACGTGGATTACGTACAATAGCAGGGCTTTAACTGCCGCAGTACTGCAGTGGTGGTGAACTCGTGAATACCGTAGTTGTTGATTGGGGTTCGAGACTTCTGATGCTCCCTTCGCCTTGCATTAGCTACACCAAAGTTCCTAAGTACAGCAGTAACAGCAGCAATTGTGAATAACGCGTTGGACGTACGTACCCCGAGGTCGACGTTTATGCAATAGATCTGCAGCCCACGTAGAACGGTCATTTAGCCACGTGCGTAGCAACAGTTGTGTTGAACGTGGTAGTATTGGTTGTGCCCAAGAACATGACGTAGATGTTCCATACAACAATAGGGAGTTCCGTGTATTGATGTGGAACTATATGAAAGGGTGATTAGGTGAGGCGGATAATCAGTCGGATAATCTACGGGACAAACGGGGATTAATTGTGCCGGCAACGTGATGGATAATCACGTGCCTGCTTCGCCATGGGCTGTCACCCGACAGCTCGGACACGTAACATATTTAAGAGAAGTTCCGTGTTATTATCTGGACTCAGCCACGCATGCCCGTGCCAGCTGTGCCTATACATTTAGAGATCAACCAACATACTAGTGAGTGCCGGTGATCTTTTATCGGTAAGCGCAGCCGAGGTCAACCTAGAAAGGTGGAAACCTTCCGACATGCCTGGTTTAGATGACGTTTCTAGTCAGGAAGCGAGCGTGGCGAGAGCGCTGAAGATGGAAAAAATGATGAAGAAGATCGAGGTCCTGGAAAGGATGACAGAGGGGCAGAGGCTGGGCGCAGAGAGGAACGCGTCACAAGAAGGAACGGAGTGGGGGGGTGGTGGGGGGGCGAGAGGAGGAGCGCCTGCGAGGGAACAAGCAGCGTCGACGGTGCAGACACCTGGGCTGGGAGCCCATTCAGGCATGTCACCAACTGCTCCTTTTTTCCGCCTTTATCTAACCCAGTCAAGACTCTAAATTCGATAACATAGAATCCCACGTTAGTCTGGGGCGAAGTAACTTTTCCGCGTACCTGTCATCTCCAGGGTGCCTACATGTACTCAACACATCGAACCCTGTTATGGTCGGTGATGTGAGGGTATTGCAAGAGGGACCGGCGTCCAGGCACACGCCCCAAGAGGTTAGGGATGCGCAATTGGTGTATGGATTGATATGGAATAGATGACGGGATACGCGATGGCGGAATTCAGGATGCAGAAGGCAATGTCACCAAGTGGTGCATGGAGAGAGTTGAAGGATTCTTACATGCCGAGGACGATAACGGCCACACATAGGCTACAACGCGAGTTCGAGACATCAGAATGGCCGAGGACGAGAACCCCCAGCTGTTCTTAGGTAGGGTAGACAAGACAGCGAATGAGGTGGCTATGTTGGGCTGTGGTACGAGTGCGGAGGAAGTAAACCTCCACGTAATCACGAATCTCTCGTCTATGTACATGATACAAAGTAAGCCCATTCTTTCCCGTCCGTCCATCCCCCCTCCCGAGATCGATGAGATCATCCGTGATGCGTATGCCAACGATAGGGCAGACAAGGAGATGGTTTCCGAGGCATTGGGTGTGCAGGGGGGAGTTGTAAAACAGCATGCCTTGTTCGCCGGAGGTGCGCAGCCTGCCGGTGGTGGAGGTGCGGGTCCAGGAAAGGGAAGGAAGGACGGGAGAGGCGGGAGGTTCAAGGGTGAGCAGCAACAGCAACCGCAGCAGCAGCAGCAGCAACAGTAGCAGAACCAGCGGCAGCAGTACCAGCAGCAGCTGTATCAGCAGCGGCAACCCCAACAGCAACAGCAGCACCAGTACCAGCAGTAGGAGCAGCCCCAGCAGCAGCAACAGCAGCAGCAACCCCAACAGCAGCAGCAGCAGCAACAGTATCCCCGACAGCATAATGGCGACCGGGGAGGAGCTTTGCCGGGGGGAAGCGCCGGCCCTAAATGGCGTTGGGATGCCGTGGCGTGCAGGTACCGTTGGGATGACTCCGCTCCCGACCCCTTCGGTACGGGTGAGGTGGTCCCGCCCGTGGGTTAGGCACCTACCGAGCCACCGCCAAGGACAATGCCTGCGATGCCGCCGCCGCCCGTAATGTCTCCGGCAGGCTAGGGTCTCCCGTTGAGTAACGCGCAAGCGAGGCGTAAGGGGGTCTGCTTCCGGTGTGGAAAGCCGGGTCATTTTGTAGCAGCTTGCCCGGTAGCCCCCGCGCACATGAACGTCGCGACCCTGAGTGCTGCTGCTCCTCAACCCCCTCAACAGATGTACTACGGAGGTGGCTGGCAGCAGGAGACGGCCTACGGTATTAGTGGGCATACTTCGGCCGGAGCTTTCCCGCCACAACAACCCTCCTATACCTCGGCCGGAGCTTTCCCGCCACAACAACCCTCCTCGAGCACTTTCCCATTGACTGGCTCAGCGAACAACGGCTACTCCATGACCACGTTCGACCCGCACCTCCTCCCGCCGCAGTTTGCGCACCAAGGTAAGGAAACGTTCAGTTCTGATTTGTTTTGGACTAGTGGGAGGGAAGATTGGGTAGCGGATTCAGGGGCAACATTTCACGTAACTGGGAACCCCTTCGGCATGGTAGGCTGTTACTCCCCTCCCCCCAGTAAGAGCAGTTTGGTCGTCGGTGACATGAGGTCACTGGAGGTCGAATATTTTGGACAGATTCCGATGGTAATGCACAGCGCTCAGTGTGACGCACAGCGCTCAGTGTGACGTACGATTCACGCTTTTGGACGCAGCGTGCGTGCCCGGTGTTCGTTTTCACTTGTTGTTTTCGCTTCACGCAGTAATGCTGAAATGCCCAGTGACACTGGATTCTCTGTGGAGCTCACATGTTGGGCGGGCAGCTGTCTTTCATGCGTAGGGACGCAGGTTCATACGTGGACGCCACGCGGATTGCGGAGACCCCGATTGCTGCCGCTGTTTTAGCCCCAGGAAAAATGAGGAGGATTGACATTAATGATCTTCACGCTTCCCTTGCCCACTCCCGTGC
>JBBMHQ010091896.1:0-10636 GCA_037834295.1 Postelsia palmaeformis | reverse complement strand
CCGAAAAAAATATATATGATGAGGGATGACACGGAGTACATTTGCATGTGTGTTTCAAATCCGTGGGAAAAAAATCAGTTCGAAAAGTGAAAAATTGAGCGGGGCATCGCTTGAGACACGAGGAGACGATCGATGTAAGTTGCATTGCGCAATTCATCACCCATCGAGAGATATGACATAAAAAAAACGATTACATACTAAAAACAAGAAATAACGAAAATGGATTTGTAGTGGATTGGTTCTTGAGGCCTTCCGCGCCTGCACAAATATTTTGCAGGTTGAGCCTGCACATAGCACGCGCCGTATTGTTCCCTGCAACGTCAACGTTGCAGGGAACAGTACGGGTTACGCGGTAGGCTTGGGCCTATGCAGGATCCTGGGTATTTCCAGCCAGATCTATACGAACGGGCATTCGGTGCTTCTTATATACTCGGAGTATGCCAAAACACATCAGAAGCGTTCTGGTCAACTCGTGTCCAGTCAACCCGTGTCCACATGCATCTAAGGTGTGGTGCCTGTTCGGTCCCGCCGTTCGATCCTCCTGAACAAGAAAAAGGGGCCCAACAACAGCAGTTGCAGTTGTTCTTCCTCTCCCTAGAGAGCTGTTTTCCCGGGCTATGTACGCACTCTGATTGGCCGAGGGGTGTTTTTTTGTGAGCGGCCCGACCTACCTAGAGTTTTCCAAGCCACGGCATCACGAGCCGGCCTATTCAGCCTAGAGCCGTTCCGAGCACAGCATCGAATCGACCTGGAGATTTCACAAACCACAACATTCAAACACTGGTCCCCCCTTAGCGTTCGGGTTCGAGTTCGGGTTAGGGTTCAGGTCGGGTGATCGACAGTAGGCACCACAGCCGAAAACCCCGGAAAAATTCACTGTCAGGGTGCGTCCACGGCTCGTATACCCTGTACGTGGGTGTTTGCTTTTCATTAACCAATCAGCTATGTTCAATTCATCTGTCACCGAAGGCAGTATCCCTTCGGTTTATTTCAACGCTGATTCGAGAGAGTTCAGACACACTGCTCTTAATCCCATCAACTACTGATTGATCCATCGCAGAGCCTTCGTCAGCGAGACCATCGACTTGAACGACTGATAAATATATAGAGTGCCCGCAGTCAACCCATACGCGGAGCAAGCACCCCAACAACATCGTCGCCGCGACCGGTACCTCCGGAGGGCATCGACTACTACACACCAGTGACTACAGCTATAGCTACCGTAACTACAATATGTAAAGTACTGTAGGCAAGCATAGGCTACGGCAGCAGCCATTAACACGACACTTACTTACAGTTTCGTCCGCTACTCCAGCACCTCTCATCGCCCCCATCAACTCCATCAGCTTCTTCACCAGCCTCGACCGCATCTTAGCCCGGTATGGCAATAATGGGCGTGTACCAGGTAAACTCCAATCGTGGGGACGGTTGCCAACACACAGCGTGCTGAGCAACACGTAAAATTTCGTGTGGCAACGTCATAGCAGTAGTAGTAACTGTTTGAAATATTTTTATTTTAGTGCTAAACACGGTAGACTTTGAACTCTGCCTTGGTTTTCTAAAGGCAGTCGCCACACAGCACCTACCTGATATGTTACAAAGGATCATTGGTGTTCGGCTGGCGTTTTGCAATCCAGGGTAAAGTGGAAGTACACAGGACCTGCACTATCATGCTTTCGATTGAGTTGACAAGTGCAACGCTGCAAAGAGACAAGGGATGCAGCAACTTTTCACGGCACATCCTCAAAGTTAGAAGACGAGGTATGCGACTATGTTCCATGTTGCCATGCTCAACAATGGAAGATGAATAGGTTGTAACAACGTTTCACTACACAACCTTTATGTTGCGAGATATTTCCAGGGTGGACTTTCCAAGTCTGAACGCTCTTTGTTTGCGTCGAAAGCAGCGACATTTCACGGCACGTCCTCGAAGTTAGAAGACGAGGTATGCGAGTATGTTCCATGTTGCCATGGTCAACATTGGAAGAGGAGCAGGTTGCAACAACGTTTCACTACACAATCTCTATGTTGCAAGATATTCCCGGGGTGGACTTGACAAGTCTTTGCGCTGTTTTTTTGCGACGTAAGCAATACTTGCGAACCCGGCCTCCAGTGAGGGGCAGTGTTAAGAGATAGCTTGAGGGCAATATCAAGCTGTTGTCGCGATGATTGCTTGGTAGCGACTTCAATATAACAGCCTCTTTGGTCAACACTGAGCAGCATGGATTGCTGCCGAAACTTGAGAAGCGTAACAGGCAGCATTCTCCGATTGATCTTGTATTGCCTGGAAGCGTACGTGCGTGTAAACATGCGGCGGGCTTGCCAGACGAGTAGTTAATGTTCAGTCCCACTACGATACGTACACTCTGGCTACAATAAGAATCTGCTTGACAGGTAGGTAGTCGCTGTGCGCCGGTCAGTACAAGGCCTGCGTAAGTACATGTTGCCATAAAGCGAGTATCCAGACGGCAGCCGACCAAATATTTCATGCGTATTCTCTCACTCTTCGTCGTGCCTCTTGCCATTCCTCCTCGGCCTCCCTGGCCATCGAGCGGGCACTTTTCAACATGAAGCGTCTTCTGCACCCCCCAAAGCCCAGCCAGGCACAGTAGTGTGACTGCTACAGTAACAGAGCAAAGTTGTGTTGCCACTTGCCAAGGGTGTACCAACACAATTCCCCAACAAAAGTCGCCACCAGCCAGACCCAGGGGGTCGGAAGGGAGATAAAAGAGCTTCCCATATATGGGATGGCTTTCAACCTCCACAAGCTATATCATACTGTAGCTATTCATGACGTATTTTCGAGTGTGAACATCGCCAATTGGTGACAACATTATTATTGTGCCTTGATGTTAATTGTACGTTGGTATGTGTAGAACTAAACAATATTGCGTACCAACGTCCAACTAGTCTGTATACCACGCATGGCTAACTGCCGGTAGCTGTAGACAGCGCTGCGCATAGTTGTGGGTTGAATCTGTGTTGTAGTCTCAGCGGCTGCGCTTTTCCATCAGAGCTGTGCCCGCAATCACGGACTGCTACAAGCGCCTCATTTTCAGCACAAAACTCATCGAAATGAAATGTCATAAACTTGGACCCCATAGCGTGCAATGGTCTACGAACGGTGCCACGGTTTCTGGAAACAAGAAAATCGTTTACAAGACCACCGACACGCGTGGGCAGGCACATTAGTCCGTGGCAAATAGATATTCTCTAAGATGTCAAGCTTCGTGCACCAACACGAAATTATAACTTGTTGTTCTCATGCGAATTGGTCGGGCTTGTCGCGTTGTCCTGAGAACTGCCCGTGGTTGGTGGTGGTGCTTGAACCCCCAGCCAGTCGTGCAAGCCGCTTGGGCTCATCGCGTTGTATTGGGCACTGACCGCGGCGGACGGCAGTGCCTCAGCTTCAAAACAGTTGTGCGAGCTATTGGGGCTGATCGTGTTGCTCTGGGCACTACCCCCAAGTGGCGGCGGTGCCCCTACGTCGAACCAGTACACGTTTTCCGGCTCCTGTCGCATACGTGGGATGACGCCGAGTTTTACATAGGAAAGCAACCGATAAAGAGCAATCATCGATTAGGCAAAAGGATATCAAATCGAGCAAGGGGAAAAAATAAATACTGGAGACGATTCAGGCGAAGCCGTCCCCGAGAACATGCACCAAGAGACCCATAGGCGTTTGTATTCTTCATGACGATTTCTCAATGCGATAACATAAACAGCAGCAGCACCAACGGCAGCAAAAACAACAAGAACCTCTTAATACATTCCACTGCGACAGAGGGAGTGATGACCATGCTCTCGATCCCCAGCCCTCCCCTCCACCCTCGCTGAAAACCAAGCGGATGGAAGACGAGGGAGGAGTTCTACGATAGAGGTTCGCCCGGAAGTTTCTGAGGCTCCTTGCCTAAAGAGCCCAATGTACCTCACCCGAAACTGGCTTCAGCAACAATGATATTGCACCCCGATGTACAATAACGTCATTTTTCGGAACGTGATTCGTATTCCGATAATTTGTGGTCAAGGAACCCCGTCATTCGGAATTTTATGTGAGTGGAAATATGCCACCTCTATCGTATAACGCGTCGAGGGCTGGCACGCTACGTGACGGGGATTTTTATGTCCTGAACGTAACTGTCATTTTGGCCCCGACCAACGTCCGAGGTGAACCCTCGTCCACTCCTCGATATAAGAATACGAAACGAGAGTCCCACCAACCTTCATCATCATAAGTGCTGTTTACCTCGCCTAACTGCGTCAGACCTGTCTCGCCCCAGAGCATCGATCACTATAGGTCTATGAAATGAATTTCGTCACCTCTGAAGGTAGAAGACATGGGGCTATGCCGTCTTCCCCCGCCCCAACCCGTCCAGTCGCGATCTCCTGCCAACGGGAATGAATGAAAAGCACGGGAACCTATGGGATTGGGAGCCTGATTGTTGATTATCAACGTTTGTTTGAATACTAATAATAATATTGGAGTCCGAACGCCGAACTGTAGTACCCAACGCTGACGTAGATTTCCTGTGGCGTACTTTTGTTACCACACAACTTGTATCTCTTCTAGGATTGGAGAATCGGCGAGGACATTGGTTGTGCTGGGTGTCGACGGCTAGAAATACCGGTTCAATATAACGACCACACACACAAAAAATCACACCTTGGATTCCACGGTGGTCTTTGCAGCATAGCAATAACTATGGTGCAGTGGGCGGGTCTTTGTCGTCAGTAAAATCGATGCATTGGGTCTTTCCTTAATGTGAGGTTCGCCGGTATTGAAAATCTGTAGGCATGTTTCTCGACGTATTGGTCGGCAGCACTCTGCTGCAATCCCTCGGCGAAAGCTACTATCGCCAATATCAAGTTGCTATGGATAGACAGCCGGCACGCAATATGCAGCAATCTGCTTGAGCCCCGCGGCGAAAACCATTACCACCGACAATAGCTACCCACGGAAAGCCTAAAAAGTCATCGTATTGGATGCCGCAGACACTCCATTATGGTCGACCTTGACCATCGATGGACGCAGTTTACAATCTGTTGAGCTGGGCAATGCCTATCGATTGGCTGCATCGTAAGTTCGTTGCCCCGAATATAATGTGTTCTGCCTCAACACAAAGTAGATCCAGGTTCGTATCCACAATATGAGCGACCACAACGCCATATCATACCATGATAGCAGCAACGTGTGCACGATACATCGTGATCTCGTGATTCTCTGGCAGTAAACGGGGTGGCGCTTAGACTTGAACACTCTTAACAGTTCACTGCTACCTTGTACGCTTGTATATATATAGGTATATAGGGTATCGTTGGCCCTCTGCTCTCAGCGCTTCCCAGCGTTTTATAGACGTACTTGTTTGCGTTGTGCGTACTAGCGAGAGAGAAAGTTCATCTCAAGGGGCGAAACTGCCTCATCGTGATCCCCAACCCCAACTGTGTCGGGGACGACCTTGGGCAAGCTTGCGCCGTGCTCTGGCTACCGGTTGGTCGGGTGTGAGCACGTCAGCTGTGAGTTAGACCAATTGAGTGGTCGATACTTGATTTATGACAGTCTCCGGGCCATCACTGCCAGCAGTAGAGTGGCCGATACTTGACTTATCACAGTGCCGCGGCCAAAGAGTTTGGTTGATGACCTACTTTTGCCCCGTCAGACCTACCTGTGCCCCGTCAAGTCTTCTTCTAAAATATGGCAGTTTTGAGCATTGGGATGTCGTTGACGGCTGTTCCTCAAGGGGAAAATGTACCGTCACCCGAGATCTATGCTCGCTCGTGACGATAAAAATATTACGTTCACGATGCCAGCACCCCGATTGGATCCCTTCTCTTTTGACCGAGACGGAACAGGACGCCTCCTTCGTGGCTTTTGACAGTTCATGGCGGCAAGAGTGTGGCTCTTCCTTATCCCACGGTTATCGTCCGGGCGTCACTTAGACTCCGGCGGGATCAATGACCACGGCCTGCTGTTTCCCTGCGGCGTGAAGAGAAAAAAAATCAAGGCCCAGGCCAGGAACATGCGCCACGTTGTTTAAAGTGACCACCACGTCTTCAATGCTATGGAAGACCTAATCTTTCTTTCCATAACATGCAATGGGTAACACAGTGAGGCCACCCACGTTCACCTTGTCGCTATTTACAGGGGGAGGGACGCAGTCGTGCATGCCGGCACAATCGGCAGTCATGTGCATGCTGTTACCACTGTCGCCAATCCATACCTCGCGATCTTCGTTAGTGCGAGGAAAATAGGATTGTCCCGTTGATCCATAACTAACTATCAGACGGCACCAAGCATGCCATCTATTGTTGGGGATGCTTGTATGTCCCGGACGGAGAAGACGAGTACGTCGGCGCCGTGGTGGACGTAGAGGTAGATGGACCAGCAACATTCAGCGGCGGAGGTGGTGGAGCGACGATTGCAGTATTGCTCTGCCCAACATTACTGTTGGGATGTTGGGTGATAATAGCCGTGCATTCGGTGTGGTGGTGTCCGGGTTGATTACACCTACAGCAAATCACCGGAAGCCGGGACTGAAGGAAGACAACCTTGTTGCTGCCTTTGAGCGGCTGCCCCTGGCTCGATACAGATGCCTTCTCTGGAGTGCCCCTGCCTCCGCGGCCACCACCGCGTCCACGTTTATTCCGATTGCTTCGGCGGCTGCCACCAGTTCCTCCAGCACCTTGGCCACCACAGCCCTGAGTGCCGGCGAACAAGGCATTCTAGCGTCTTGCCGGCTTAGCAGCTTGCATTTCAGCAAAGCAGTTCCGAAGGATTCCCTCAAGCTCGTTGCGGGGGAGGACACGACGCCTAAGCAGAGCACGACATTCTGTGTCGTAGTCGTCAGTTAGGGGGCGTACGATATGACGACGGAGCACAACCTCGGTTTTGTGGAAATCAAGGCACGCCAGCATATTCCACGCATCGTCAACACGACCGCACTATACCAAAGGACCTTCCCCCTTGTGCATGCGGAGGTTCTCGCATTTTTTTCAGCCACAAATCTTGTATGGCAGCCCCTCATGGCTCAAACTAATCTTCGACGACTTTCCAGCCGCCACTCCGTGACCCTGCCTGGAAGATCCTATTAGCCAGCGGGGCGAAGACTGCTCCTTCGACCAAAATAGGCGAAGCATGTGTCGCATCAACTATCTCGCGGGTGGGATGTCGTAGCCGCAGCTCGCTGGGCATGCCTTTATCGTCCCCGACAAGGATTGGGTAAGTTCGCGATGTAGTTGCTTCCCGGCAACTAAACATAGACAAGTGCAAAAAAATCTTCTTTGGCCACATTGGGTACTGTGGAGCTTCCCCAACAAATTTCAGCACGTTTTTCCGGCAGGCCGAGACTGAATATTGCTTTGTTTTTTTTATCATCACTTTTTCACCTTCCAGCTTAGTTCGCAGGAGGTGTTACCCTCGACGCCCTTCTGGACAAGCCGTGGTCACAGGTGTCTACCCTTCTTCCCCCCGGTGTGCCTGATCAAACCTCAGTCGGCGGACTCGATCGCTTTCCCCTGCTGCGGGCATCTTCGCCCACCTCTTGGAGCGCCCCCAGCTTCGCGACCTGCTCCGTCACCTGCGCGGATTGAGCGTCCATCGCGGTAGACTGGTCGCCCAGCTGGAGCCTTTGAGCTTCAACCCGCTTCGTGAGCTCGTCGACCTTGCGCATCAGCGCTTTCTGGGATTCAGCCATCTGCTGTGCAACCCTCTTGTTGGCCTCGGACAATCCTTCCAAGCGCGACCTTTCCTCCAAGATTTATCCAACCGGATAATACCAGCTGATCAGCACGCTAGCGTGTTCCTTATTCCACGGTATGGACAGATTGAGAAGCCGGAAGCCTTCCCTCAGAAGGCACGTCGGTGTTGGAGGGACTCCTTGTAAATACACATATTAGAACGAGGTCAAGGAGATCGAGGAGTGCGTCGGTGTGCAAACACGACGACATGATATAACACGTATCTCGATACTACTGTATATAACGCCAATTGACCAATGCCTGCCATTGTGTGCAGCTCCCTGTAACGTAAGATGAAGCATTGCTGCTGCACTACGAGTACAAGTAGCAGCGGGGAGTATGCGCTGGGGTGGCCGGTCTCATGCTTTGCCCTTACTCGTGCGTTGAGAATTGGGCGTTCAAGAAACAAGTGTCGAAATTCCTTTTCGGGCTTTTTTACGTGTGAAAACACGAGTTTAGCGCAAAAAATGTTGAGATATGTAGGCAAGCATATGGTCGCGAAACGAACGTCGCGAGCCTCATCGGCTGTTCTGCACGCCGGGCGACTAGACTCCGTAAGGAAGGTAGAAAGAACGGGGTCTTTGGTGTCCACCGAATCGGACAAGGCTACGCCGTGGTACAAGCGCTACGGGGAGGAGGTACAGAGAGTGTCTACGAAGACAATTTTGTACGCACAGTAGCACTGGCGGATTCTATCGCACGCATCGTGGTGTTTTGGTTGTGTTGTCAAGGCGTTTTGTAACACTATGTAACTCCCAAGAACAAAATAAGAAGTTATGAACGAGTACATGTATGCCTGTATATGCGCGTTATGCTCACCCTACAACATGTTCCGTTGTTGACCCTCGAGGGTATGCTTATGTCTTTCCTCGTCGTGCCTACTGCTGTAGAAACGGCCTCTGCCACGCTCGTGCAATGCCTAGACGGGGCGCGAGAGACATCTCAAATGCGTCAGCTGGGAGTTGTACCACATGTGCGAGTGGTCGATACTGAGTTCCGTGAACCAGTCGAGTGCTTGATGCTGAGTTCGACGAGTAGAGTGATCGATACCCAATTCTAAAAGCTGCCAGTACGTGATCTATCACAGGTTTTGGTTGACGGCCTACCTTTGCCTCGTCAGAACTGCCTTCAACCCGTCACAACGTCATTTTAAAAACTGTGGCTCATGACTACTGCGGCTACTCCTGCCGCTGTTACACCGATGCTCTGGTGCTGCTGTTATGTACGTGCTACTGCTGCTAGGCTGTTCTACTGCTGCTGCTGCTCTTGCTTTACGATATACTTTTGCTGCTGACCCCCGTGGACATGATTGTGATGCAAGTCATCCCCTCTCGGTGATGTGTCTCCGCATCTTGAAGCTAAAAGATTGATTCATCTGTTTCGGAAGCCGTGCGAGTACCGTCTTGTAATTCATATTTTGTTGTTTTCTCGGCGGAGGTCTTGTGCCAGCGTATTTTTTGTACGATACGTACCTGTACGCTATGCTGATGTTGCTTCTGCTTGCTGCTGCTGAGTTTCTTGCACCAACGAAATCGCCGGCGCTCCGTACCGTCGATTTGCTCGATCGACTGCTGCTGCAACTGTTTCGTGGCTATATGCATACAAAATATCAGGCGTTTCGCTCCGCGGGCGGCCTTTGCCGCCCGCTACGCTCGCTCAGGAAGCAAAATACATCCAGTTCCTATGCCAAGCAGACTGAGGTCCCTGCTTGGACGATCTTCGTGCAACAGAGAACAAACTCGCCCAAGGAGAATAGGGTAATATCGTGATTTTGGAGCCGATGGTGAGAAATTTCAAACATTACACTTTAATTACTCTTTAACGACGTCGGCGTTGGATCTTCATGAATTTTGAATGATTCTCAAATCTGGATTTTTAAACGAAAAAACGGCTAAAAAGTTGTTTTGGGCATTTTCGTGGCGCCGACTACTTTGAGACTAAACGACTTGTCTCCCCGAATATTGACCCGTTTTTTTTTCTATGACTGCACGATGACTGCGATCACTTGTGATCAGGCAGGAAACATCTGAACAAAAGCAGTCGTTCCAAAATGAGGGAAAACTGCTGATATCGGCTTATTCTTCGTCGAAAGGTTTGTTCTTCGTTTCACTAATATCGTGTTATATAGGTTTTCATGATCGATGGTTAATTGCAAACTGGCGACTCTATAATGCCAAGAGTCCCGCCGCTGCTCCAGGAAAAAACAGCTCGGACTACGCCTCGCGTCGCGGGCGGTTGCCACACGTATGTCGCTCTCTACGCTCGCTCACATGCCGTACGCCCGTACATACCTGAGGTAGGGTAATTATTTTCTCCTTCTGTCATGCTTGCTGTATGTACTGACGCACGAAAGGGAAAGCACAGCACGGCACAGCAGTAGCACCGCAAAAACAATAAACATGAAACAAAAAAATGATGAGAAGAAAATCAATCCCCGTCCCCTCAAGAATATTTTTCTGCCTGATTGGCACACCTTGCTTGCACCAGTACAACAGTTGTTCAAAATTATGAAAAAAAATACAGCAGAGTTTCTCTTTCAGCCTCGTACGCCGCCCGCCCCTATCGCGACCACCTCGCCACCAATCCGGTTCGGGTAAAGCGTTCCTTACGCTATGCCACAGTGAGCCCCGTCACCCGCCTCGCGTTAAACCCGGTGCTCACCGCGGCCGTCGTTTGCCAGCTCGACAATGTTGGTACTTAGACTAGATGCTCCCCTCTGTGATTTTCAGCCCGGTCGCGAAAACAAGCATTGCTTGAATGTTATCTTGCAATCCCAAACGACCCTTAAATACTCGTGTGTACTCTATGAAAAGTCACAAAGCCCATTCATGCAACCCTCGTGTCTCTAGGCACACGCGACCCCTAGGCACGAAAGCGGCGACCGCGCTCCTTGCAACCCCCC
>JBBMHQ010091885.1:0-10637 GCA_037834295.1 Postelsia palmaeformis | reverse complement strand
AGCTCGTGCTTACCGCCGACCGTGATGGCCTTCGGCTTCGCGATGTCCCTGTACTCCTGTATGGTCGCCTTCAGCCCTGAAATGAGGTCAATGTCAAGCATCTTCTCCGTTGCTCCAACGTCTACCAATAAAGGGGCTTCCGCAGAGGAGGCCTCGGCTTCCTTTCCGATGTGGATGTTTGCGTACATGAATCTTTCGTCAAAATCATCGATGTCCGCACTACAATCGATTGCCGCTTTCGTGTTGCTCATCGATTCTTTGGCGGCTGGCTCTTTCTTTTCGCTGGCTAAAGAGCAGTGTGTGCTGTGTGCGCACGACGACAAGACCGCCAGTGCCATTATTTTGTTGGCCTGCTTCACTCCTTGCTTGCAGCATTCTTTGTCGGAGTGTCTGGTCGTGAAGTGGACTGAACACCACATGGTCACTCATGCTGTCTTAGCCTTTTGCTTCCTATCCTTACCTCTCTTCCGGGGGCAGTTCCTGTGGATTTGCTCGCTCTCGCCGTTTCTGAACCAGTTCACTTGTGACGCGTTCTGCGGCGGAAGTAGCGCATTTCTCGATTTTTGTTTCGGAATGAGAGGGTTCCTCGAATCAAAATGGTATCGAGACCAGTCTTGTTTCGAAAAATGTCGTTTTAGTATACTTGGTCCATGGTATTCTTTATTCGCAAGCAACTGTTTTTTTCCCTGATGTCAGTTTTCGGGTTAGGTATGGAGCTCCTTAGGTGAGGAGCCTCTAGAAATTAAGGGTGAACGCCTATCGCAGAACGCCTCTTGTGCGCTTGTAGCCGTGCCGACGGTACCGCCTTTGAATCCTCTGCGAGATTGTTCGTCCAGGAATATGTGCCGCATGGTGGTCTGCATCTGGTCGACGCGGAAGTATGGATCGCGGTACGCGATAATCTTCACGTCCGTGGCTCATCGTAAATCCAGTGACGCATATGTCCTTGAAGTAGCGGTCCGAGATTGTCTTCCCCATTATCTCGGTCTTGTGTCGGAGGGGGTGCGTTTGGTTGAACTAGTCGTCCGGGTTCGGTACGAGCTTTATGGGCGTGTTGACCAGCTCCTCCATGGTGGCTCGTATCCCCTCATCGGTAACTTTGTTGTAGGTGAGATTCAGTTCCATGAAAGCCACCTAGCTCCGCTGATCTCGTTGTCGCCTACGTGCTTTGGACCGAAAGAGCCGCCGATAGTTCCACTTGTAGGTATAGTTTAGCCTACAAGTCCTCGTTCGACTTGAAGTAGGTGATGTAGGCATCACTGTCCTCGGCAGGATTATGTTCGTCCTTAAGCAGCGGAAGAATATATCTGCGCGTAACCTTCAGAACGACGCCGAGCTTCGTCATCCAACCCATGAATTCGGCGGGGTTCCTTCCGTCGAACTTCTTCAGTCCTTGAATGGTGTTGGCGAGGTTGGTGATGTTGTCGCCCGGAGAGTGGTCAATCATTTTTATGTGTCTTTCCTGTCGCTATGCGCGCCTTTTGCCTGAAGGTGTGCAATACGTTTCTGATGATGCTACATGCTCTCGCAGCAGTCCCTCTTGTCGTAGGGGTTATTAGCACAAGTTATAAGGCCAAGACCTGCAATGCAGTCCCGATACTGTGTGTGATGTACGAGGCGGTGCTGGTGTTGGTCGATGTTCCCTGCTGTCGCAAGAGTCCTTCCTGACGTAAACGTTCTCTGCTCGTGTTGTAAACTCGAGGTTTTCCGACCCCGCTCCTGCTCAACAGAATTTCGGTTGTAGGTCGTATTTTCCCGGCCCTGCTCCTGTTCATCCGCTTCTCGCGGACGGGTGTGTAGGACCACGGTGCATACCCTCTTGACCCCGGTCCTATTCGAAAGTGGAGGGGACTTCGGTACGGAGTGGAAGAAAGCAGGGCTGACAGCAAAAACGAGGTTATTAAAATTCCCTCCATGTGTTGCGCGGCCGCGATCTGAATAGTTACTACTAATAGAGATGCGGTATTATAGCGTGTTTACCAGCGCGTAGCTGGTGTGCACTCAGACCCACTCGTCGATGACCGGTCAACATGCAGCCTGAATTTGAGATGAACGCTTAAGTCGCTGTGAGGAAAACTTGTATATACGCTTCAATGGAAGAGACAAGATAGTGTTGGCAACTCCGGGCCAATGTTGATTAATGTATGTGCTCAAAAGCAGGCGTTGTTTAGTGTATGTGCTCAAAAGTTAGGCTGATGATGATCAGCAGAAAACAGGTGACAAAGAGTGCGCGTGCAAACGCTCCTGTTCGCTCCTGTTCCCTTGACGACCTTGAGGATCGCAGCAACATGAACTACGATCCTGCATCTCAATGTTGGATGTTTACCTACTGTACTCATAATATAGAGTACCTGGTAAATGGACATAAATTACCCCATACATTTTGGGGGACCATGAAGTGCGGCCAAATTTGGCAGATGCGCCTGATACATTGTCGAGGAGAGTCCGCTTTGCTCCGACTTTAAGGCGTGAGGTCAGGTTAAGGTGCCCCTTTCGGTCGAATTTTCCCAATCCAACAACAATTCCGGACCGACGTAGGTGTCCGTACCCGGTGCGCGCCGGTATGACTTGTGACCGCCTCGCCGAGACCACGATCGGCAATATTTGAAAATGTAGACAGACAGCTTATAGCACTATCGCTAGGTACGACTAAATAAGCAAATCAACACATCCACCCTTCTGTATTCGACTCACTAAAATTGTTCAAAATTGATGGAAACAATAGATCACGAAGGATGTTACCGGCACCGTTGTATGTGCTTGCGAGTGCTACAGTAATAAAATAGCCCCTGCATCTTTTACCATGCGCTCGTCTCGTCTAAAGAGCTATAGGCCCCACACAGCGACCGGCATAGATTAAAATGTACAATAATGATTGGCACGCAGTCGCATGGTTTGGGTATACATCCAAATAAAGACTATTACGGGGGACCATAGTTAATAGGACCTGGGGTCCACACAAAATCCTATATATGTACCTATTTTTAGTAACAATATTTAGTCCTAGTAACTATGGTCCACCGTGATAGTGTCGAACATACATCGGCCAAAATATTTTGGGCACCAGGTATATGTCTCATTACTTAAAGAGGTACTTTTTAACGCGAGGAGCTCCCACCGCCGGAAGCGTTTCGGCTTCAATGGTCGGCTCCTAGGATAGACCTTCCCTCATATGTTTGCGCGTAGCCCGATTACACGCCCGCGATATCGACAGTAGGGGGCGCAGGATGTGGTGGAGTTGGCGCTTACACGGAGTAATAAGGCTAGTCCGTCAAAAAGCACATATTCTCAACAGTACAAAGAATAAAAAACGAGGTTTTAACCTTGTTCCGACCTATAATCCCGTGACTCCGGTGTAAGACGAATAAGGGGGTGAGCACGAACAGTGTTGTGCAGTTACTTGGCTGAGACGCACCATCCGTCATACCCAGCTTTCGCCGGACTAAGGGCTGTGTCAGTTGGCAGGTCCAATGCAAAGCACCGCGATGATCGTTCATAGCACATCTAACACGTCAGCGATTAGCACTCGCCATTTCACCGGGAAGTGCTTGAACAAGTAGATCTGGGCTGGGGCAAAAATGATCCCGAGGACGGCCAGCCAGAATACGATACGAAAGCAGTTTGCCTTGATCGTGGGGATAATGTTACCCTCGATACACTTTCCCTCGATGAATCCTGTCGTGAAGGGGAAAAATACCGCATACACAGGGTCCAGAACAAAAAATGTCGATGGCCACCTGCATTGGCGTACGTGGTTTTCTTTTCCGCGTGAATCCACCGGTCGAGCGCGTTGTACACGCAGTGTATAAATGGCGCACTGAAGGCGATACCGTCAATCGCAATGGCAAGAGTCCGACGCATGGCCCGGGGAACGTGCGGACGCCAATAAAATGGAAACAAGCACCGATCAGTCTCAATGACGTATAGAATTTTCTCATTGGTAAAGTTTCCCTTTCGTTTTGTGTTTAAACCTCATCTCAACACTCTCGCCACATTTCTTTCTGCTCCCTCCTTGATCCAGATCCAGACGTGCGGTGGCACCGCCAAAAGGCCCCCCCCGCTCGCCCGCCCACGGGGGGTACGCTACGTGCCTTGTAATTGTATTGAGCGAAGGGTCCATAACTTTCTCATCTCCACTCCGGTCGAGCTGTGTCGTTGTCCACTCTGACGCTCTCCCTTCTCCGCATGTGGTGTCTAGCGCCGAGTACAAACTGCCATACTGCCAATCGAAACCGAGATAGTGATGCAAGTTAAAATTGCGGCTCACAGACCATGGGGGCGATGACTGGCCACACGAGTGTTTTGTCTAAGTTTCAGGAAACGCTCTTTGAAACTGACGAACCCGTCGAGACAAGAAGCAGCGTCAATCATATCATGTATACCATACTTGTCTTGTGCGTTCGTACATGAGCTGGTTCAGTACGGATGATGCCGCCCATGATCATTAGATACCGGGCCGTTCAAACATGGGCTGCGATACCCGTTATATAAGCTCCCCCTGACCCCCAAAGGCATGGCTCACATCATCTGGGTGAGTCGTCAGTTTCTTGAGCCCTGGCACGCAAAGATGTCACTGTACGGGTGGTGACTACCAGGTATATATTTTGAAAACGCGGCACGTCTGAGAGCTTCGAGAATTACGCACACTAGTTTGAATGAGCTTCCTCAGATGCGACGGGGAAAGTTGTCGCGAAACCTCTTGCCGATCACCCCTCGCCTAACCTTAGCCGCAGCCTCACCTATCTAGAGATCAAGTTGAAGGAATTGTTTCGAAATGCAATAGCCTATCGTGGGGTTAGTCCTACCCAGACGCAGGCCAGATGGGCGTGTTACGGGACCACCGTGGGCCCCTAACCCTGTCAAGAGTCTAAATCGCTGCCCCTGAATATCGTCTCGGCGTGCCGTACCGAAGAGGGGTTATACCTGCGCACTTTTTCTTGCTGCTAACTTCCATGGGAACTAGCTCTTTTCCACGAAAGTTTGCTTATAGAATGAATCTGGACATAGATGGTCTTTCCATGACTCCAAGGTGGATGCAAGTGGATGGATATACTGTACGTTATCTAAGTTCTTGTCGACGAGCGTTTCTACGGTCTTCCGATGAAAGTACTTCGGACTTCCACATAATCGTATATGGACCTCTCCATCTACGTCCCTCGGAAGCTCTATATCGCTGTCATCTACTTCCACAGAAGCTTCCATCTACTTACATGAGAGCATCAACGAGTATGCACTCGAATATAGGAGTTTGGAAGACCGCGCAAATTTCAAAGCAACCACCCACCAAACTCGCAAAGGATTATCAGATACACCTGTCGCAGCGTGAGCGTGTTGATAAATACTGAGGTGCTCGCCGTTCGATTTGGCAAGATAGTTCGATATTGAATGGAACACTCCGAACAATCGACGCTTCCATCAATACAGGCGAACAAATTTGTCCGGTTGCTCTACGAGCAAGCACACGGCTGTTGGGGACGTTGCCCTGCTTTGTTGACGAGAACTATAGCAGCATGCAAAATTACATGGTGTCGTGCAGGTAGGTGGAAATACTTGGAATATTCACCTGATGATAAGAGTAGTGTGGATAGGTACTTTTGAACGTGTTTGTTTGACGAGGCGATGTGCAAATGTTTTCACCTACGTATGTTCCACCCATTTGGTTTCTAGATGGTGTGGCGCGAACGGCTCTATCGCCCCCTCCACGGACACGCCTCGTGACGAGTTTACTCACATGTGCGTCGTGCCACACCGGGCCGTCTCCCTGAGCCCAAACTATTAATTGAGATATAAGGTCCACCAATACTCCCACCAAGCCCGAAGTCACGCACTTCAGAGCAAGCGGGTTGCCCTCCAGCGCTTGAGGGTACCTGTCCACCAAGGTTCTTGGGCTCCAAGTATTTGCGGTGGCCTTTGTTCGAATACCGCCGTCTGTGGTGTTGGTCTCATAAATCACTTCGATCTGCGTTTCCATCGTATAGGGGGAGGTTGAGTCTGATGAGTAGTCGCTGGTTAAGGTGCTCTCGTCGCTCGGCATTCGCCGCCTTCCGCCACGCGTGTTCACCCGGAGCAGCTCCATACTGCAGGCAGCTTCCAAGGTCATGGCAATGGTCTAGCTCGTTGTTCGGCTTCTAACGTGGGGACTCGGTGCCTGCTTACAGGCGAGGAGGGTACGCAAGGGAGTCTTACACAAGGTTTTTCGAGGGAGACAGACTGCATTCAAGTGCTGTGTTTCATTATTTTTCCTGGTACAGGAGCATCGTCAAGTAGGTTGCGAGTCCGACATTTCCGACCTGGCGAGACCCCAGCGACTGCGGGACTGCACCGGACGAGGAATGAGCTGAGCGCTAGCAGTTTCCACGACCGAAATATATGGTCAGGGCTGACTGGTTCTGTTTTTTTGTTGATTATGGGCCGTGGGACAATATTAAAAATATCGATACGAGGACAATCCATGACGTATCGTTTCGACTCTACGCCTGTCTGCAGATGGAGAAAACGCGAGAAAGGAGGCTTCTATACGGCTAATGGTGATGTCGAGTAAAGAGATATTTAGTGCTGTGGTACGTTCTCCAGCATCAATGCACGCTGCGGTACGGGTGCACAAATGAGTTGGCCGTGGTTGCCCCCTCCAGGCGTTTTATACCCTGATATATATCACCGGAAAAACTGATGTATGATCGAGTCGTGTAAGAAATGACACGACGTATATTGAGGGCTGGGCACTGGAACTGGATGCACTCATGGTGAGAAACTATTGAGATATCGAGCACGGACACCAAATTGATGTGCGCCCGCTTCGGTACTGTATATTGGCTGTGTTCTTGGATACAGCAGCGAGAGAAAAACGAATCATGTGTTATGTATCTCCATACTATGTATGCACGAGTAACCCCTCCCGTGTCTATCCTGCCCGTTTTGCAGCAGGCCTCACAACAACGCTTCTACGAGCCGAGCACTACACCAGATAACCCTTGCCCTACCGCTAGACATGAAATAAACAGGCCTAAATAGACGGCCCGGTTCATATACCTCGGAGGCATCATCGATGGAGACGCGGACCTCTCGCTCGAATTCGAACGACTGACCCGCCTCATGAGCACTTGCCTTGAACTACACGTAACAGCTATTAATAAGCGCTCGTAAGACTCTATTAGGAGTCCTAATCGTTATCGCAATATAGGTTTGACGATGTAGTCGGTAAATATTTATTTTCTGAATTCAGAGAGACGAAAAATTCAAGAATCATTACATAAAAAAGAGTCAAGACCACGAGAGTGACAACAAAGGATACAGGCAAACGAGAGCACACCACAAACACCCCCCGGGCAGCCGCAGCAGCTTGTGGTACGGGTGGCACATACAAGCTTTACAGGTAGTCTGCTCTGTACCTTGCTACCCTGTCTGCCTTCTCCTTCCTGTTTTCGTTACCCCTGCTGTTGCCGAACGTGAGGCTATTATTACAAATCAGAACAGTAGTAAAAAACATCGATAGACTCTTTTCGAAGCTACCCGGGGTATTCCGAGCTTGTCAGAACAGTGTGGTTTTCTCGCTTCTGCAGAACATTAGTCTGGTTCCCGACACAGGAAAAAAACAGTTTTCTGTGAGGGTCAAAAAAGGAGATTGTCAAAACTCATGTTACACGTCGGATGATCGTTTTAGGAGTTATGATGACATACAGGCGTTTTCATTTTGTAGCTCCGCTCCAGACGGAAGGGGTTCCCATCACCCTTCCTTCTCATACACTTCCTTGACCATCACACCGTTCAAGGGACGAGCAATCCCTTCCCATCTAGCCATCTCCAACGGGAGCCTCTTCACTGAAGTACCACAAACCCACTCTACTCTCCTGGAGACGTACGAGCGCACCTCTCGACTCGGTCGGACTCCAGTCCTGCTCTGGCACTGAGGTTGGTCGTTATGCCTTGATTCGTTGTTGTCTTATGCGTTATGCCTCACTGAGTGGTAACCTGTGACCCAAAGATGCCACTGCTACCAACTGCTAGAGAATCATGCATGTCTTGCCTCATGACAATGATGTAAGCCCTCAGACCTGGTAGCCTAGATCCGTTTTATGGTGTTCAGTCTCTGTACATGCTTCGCGCTTCCTGCACGGGTTTTCGTTCCCCGTGCCTTCCACCTGCTCCTGTCGATTTTATTTTGTATCTAGGGTTAACCTTTTGGGGAGCCGCGGGTGGCAAAGTTTTATTGTTCGGTTTGTGTGCTGCACCTTTCTCCTTCCCTTGGTCACTATGCGGGATGCCCACACTGATAGCCCCTGCCTGTCAGGAACTCCTACCCACTTGTCCCCACCGCTGACCACACACCAACCACGTGGAAACTCAACCCCGTGGGCACCTACGACGGGGTATCCTGCACCACGGATACAGCAGTACTGCGCTTCCCGGGTGTACGAGAGCCCCCATGACGCTCAACGTCCCCACCGCTGACCACACGTCAACCACGTGCAAACTCAACCCCGTGGGCACCTACGACGGGGTAAGCTGCATCACGGATACAGCAGTACTGCGCGTCCCGCGCGTACGAGAGCGCCCATGACACTCAACGCGTATACTCAATACTACCAGGTATATATTATATTTTGGCGGGAGATGTCGTAGGACCGGGTATGTTTTATGATGCATGGCACGACCAGGAGAGCGAATCGCTCCCTGGCGCGTGCCCACATCATGTACTCTCACGCCGTTACCCCCAGTTTACGTGCTTGGCTCGACGTGTGTTGAATAAATGGCTCAGGTGGGAGTCCCAAAGCTCGAAGCACACTTGTTGGGCCCCCTCCATCCCTTTTCCACGCAGCGGCCAAAAACAAATAATGAATGAAAAATAGACGTACGCCTGACGATAATGCGAGGTTCGAGCGAGCGAGCGAGTGTGTCCAAATGCGCTCGCTTATGAGATTCTCAGGCTCGTGTTCCACAGGCCAGCTGTCGCGTGCATCGCTACTGCCGTTGCTTGCCTGTCACGTGCTCGGTTGCTGCCCGTACCACGTTGCGTTGTTGCTGCTGTCGTTGCGTGTGTGCTGCCGTCCCCGCTTCGCCTCGCTTCGTTTCTGCTGTTATCTGAAAAAACAACGCATCAACGCATCCCGACTAACACACTGACGCAACACACGAATAGAAAATTGAAGGCTCGTCCTTCTTCCTTCATGTACGAGTATACCCTGCATTATCGTATACCAGATACCCAGGCCGAAGTAATGGTCATGGTACCGCTGCGTTACTGCGACCTTGCTACTGTACCGCGATTGTTGCTGCTCTATACTCATTTCCTCATAGTCTGCGCCTTCTGTTGCTGTACTGCGATTTTTTTACCTTGCTGCTGTACTGCGATTTTTGCTGCCCTATACTAATTTCCTCACACGCCCTTCGAGTCTGCGCCTTCTGATGCTGGGTTTGCCGCCGTAGTTTTTTTTTTTGTGTTATTGTGATAATTATGCTTTTGGTTCACTTTTTGATCCTATGCTAATTTCTTCACCCTTTACGCCCTTCGAGCCTGCGCCTTTCCTGTGTGCGTTACTGTACTAATGTACGGCTGTGTGTCTGATGCTGCGTTTGTAGGTCCGCACGCTTTCTAACACGTTTGCCGCAGTGATTGCTTTTTCCAAATTGTATTATTATGATCATTAGGTATTTTGTTCACTTTTTGATCCTATGCTAATTTCTTCACTGTTACCGCCCTTCGAGTCTGCACCTTTCCTGTGTGCGTTACTGAACTACTGTACGGCTGTGTGTCTGATGCTGCGTTTGTACGTTTCGCACGCTTTCTAACACGTTTACGGCAGTGATTGTTTTCGAGCAATTGTATTGTTATGATCACTAGGTATTTTGTTCCCTCGTCGATCCTATGCTAGTTTCTTCACTATTAACGCCCTTCGAGTCTGCGCCTTTCCTGTGTGCGTTACGGTACTACTGTACGGCTGGGTGTCTGATGCTGCGTTTGTACGTTCGCACGTTTTCTAACACGTTTGCCGCAGTGGTTGTTCTTTTTTATTGTATCAGTATGACCATTATGTATCTTGTCCACTTTTTGATCCTAATGCCAATTTCTTCACTGTTGACGCCCTTTCATATGAACGTACGTTTTGTGACACGTTGCCGCAGTCTTTGCTATGTGTTTTTATGTTAACAAAACCGCATGGGTTGCACCCACTGCTGTACACTGACCATCGCCGTCGTTGCTGCGCGACCCACCCGCTCCGTCGCCGTCATTGGCTGTTCGTTTTGTTTTGTTGCTTCAGTCACAGTGATGTCTGCGCCCCGACAACAGGGGTGCGGTGCGGGCGACCCACCCCCCCAGGCCCCGTCCCAACAGGAACGCGGCCGCTCGCGTTTAGTGCGTAGCTCCAGCAGTAGCAGTAGCCGCAGTAGCAGTGGTAGCGAGTCCGCTCACTCGCGTTCGAGAAGCCGAGAGGAGCGGGGCGGCGACGCCCCTCGCCGCCGAAGTGGCTGTAGCTGAGGCCGTCGCCGCGGCAGTATCGACCACAGATCAGACTTTGTCAACCACCGGTCAGAAAACCGATACCGCCACCGTCGCCGCAGCAGTAGTACTGATGGCTATGACTCTGACCACCTTCGTCGACGTAGCCGTTCAGGGCACCGCCGCCGGCGCGCTCGCTCAC
>JBBMHQ010091874.1:0-10640 GCA_037834295.1 Postelsia palmaeformis | reverse complement strand
GAACCGAACCGAACCGAACCGAACCGAACCGAACCGAACCGAACCGAACCGAACCGAACCGAACCGAACCGAATCGACCCGAACCGAACCGGACCTTGGAGTCCGTGTCAATGAAAACTTGATCGGCGAGCTCCTCCGCAGTGGGATCCCTGCCCAAGCTTTTCCTCAGACCAGGAACCGAGCGCGCCACAACCTTGTACTTGTCCTTCACCCACATTGGGACGTGAATCATGCGTTCTTCCTGCGGAAAAAAATAAAAACACCGCGCAGAAAAAAACGAAAACGAACAGAAAAGGAGACACGAAAAAAACAAAAACGATCAATGAGTATCATACCTGGTCTACAGCATACGTTACACTTAGGGTTAGGGTACCTGGTATGTATGTCAACTACGAAAGTGGAGACCAAATGTGAGAAAAAAACATGTAATGTCGGCGTACGCGAAGGGCATGAACCTCCCTACTGGTGTTGTAAAGATTGATAAAAAGAAGAGAACACAGCTTCGGGCGCGCCCACGGCAACTGAAAGCGTGCGCCGTTCCGAAAACCAGAGGCCAACAAAAACAAGAACACAAGAAAAAAGGGGGGGAGGAAGGGAATTGGGAGCATATTCGGTGCTTCAAAAATGCCAACCCTCTTGTCGAGAGCATGTTGTCGTGTCTCGTTCACCTTGAGAAACTGAAACTACACTTTGCCGACACAGTGAGCAGTACTCCCAATTGTTACCATGAACGGATACGCAGTAGTAAACGGCTTTAGGGACATACGCGCACCGTCTGCACGGACACGCGCAGCTTCGCCTCGATCCACCAGATGGCGTACGTCGTAAACCGAAACCCTTTGTCCGGGTCGTAACGCTCCGCAGCTCGGATCAGCCCCAGGGTCCCCTCCTGGACAAGCGTCTGAGAGACAGAGGGACAGGGCAAGCACAACACACAAAACACACACGCACACAGCGGATAAACTGTAAGCATATACTGTACGGTAATATGAGGGCGGCGGGGGCGGCGGCGGGGACGGGATTCGGCCCGTCGGTCGTGAAACAAAAAGTTACCTTGGAAATCTGTCCGAGGGATGTGTGTTGTGTGATGTCGTGGGTGTTAACGAAGACATCGTGCAGGACGATTGATAATGAGCCCGTTGAGCAGCAACGGGTCCCCGAGGGCACTGCGGACAATGCATGTCGCGGCAGTGCCTCCTCCGAAGTAAACAATGCGCTCCTCGACCCGCTGCATTGTAGAGCTCTCGCAAAAACCATGAAATAGTCCTGATAGCAGAAAGTCTCATTGGGAGTTTCGTACGGATACAGCCGCTGAAACGGTGTAACATTACGAACGAAATATTCGAACATGTAAAATATCGTTCCCATTATCATCGATCTTACAAGGCATGCTCGTCTCCCGCTAACGCTCGCGCTTCCGCGAAAAAAATCATGGACCTTCTTCTCTGTATTTCCTCCTACGCTCCGTATCGAAAGGGGTGCGTGGTCGACGGTCAAAGCACGAGCGCAAGCAGCACATGAGTGCCCTTCCCTCCCTTCCTCATTGTCCTCGTTCACGCCCTGCTCCCTTAGCCCCCCACCCTCCTTGTCCTCTCCCTCACCCTCACTTATTCTGCTCGGTGCTATGGTCATACGAATACGATGTCCGGAACACGTTAGGGGATAGCTCAAGAGCGGAGTACAAGCAAGGCACGTCAGCAAGTCGCGTCTTATATTTTCGGACAGAGTAGGGAAAGAAAACGAAAAAAAACATCTCGGCAAACACGCGCGAACGCAAAACGCACAGCACGCACGCACACACGCACGCACGCACGCATACACGCACACACCCACGCACGCTACGCGCATCATCGCGTACATGCCATGCACGCGCCGTACACAGAGCACGCGCGCACGCTGTGTATGTACGCGCTGGCTATGCGCGACACACGAACATACCTGAAGGCAGCTGCAGTCGTAGTTTTTCCTCTTGTACTTGCTGGCAAGCGACACCACCAGGGCCAGGTTGGAAACCACCAGACGCTGCCTCGCCTCCATCCCGTCAACCATAACGCCTCCGTACACCTCCCGCGACAGGCCGGACGCCTCCTCCACCTCCTGAAGGATGGGCATTCGCCCGAGGGCCTTGGCCATCGCCTCCTTTTCCTGATAGTTTTTTTACAAAAAACACACAAAGTACAGTTGATGAGAACTGTCGTTCGTCATCACCCCCGTCTCCTGTTTCGGGATTTTCTTTTACAAGAAAAGAACAAAGGGGGGAAAAATATCCAAGCCATTGAGTAACAATGATATGACGGATGGGTATAGTAAAAAGGACTAAATATTGTTAGTAAAAATAGGACGTACCTGGTAAATAGCTCTTTTTTTTGTATACTATAGGCCCTATTCACTATGGTCCCTCGTAAAAGTAGATCGGACACTGAAACAAAAGTCCTGCTTGGCGCCGGGCCGAGAGTAGATTTTTTTTTTACGAAAAACGACCTACACTAAGGTCGGAATAATGATACAGACATCCCCCTCGAGGCAGAATGGCCTTCGAAACAGAGGGGGGGCGGGATGGGGCAGGGGGGGTGTACTCGATTTCATGCATGGCCGTAGTCGTATCGCCATAATAGGCCCTCGCATCCCTACTAACAACGCCGGGACGGAGCACGTCGGGTTCCACCGACCAGGCAGACGTTGCTTGCACCAAGGGCGAACCGCCGTGAGGCGTTTGGCGAGTCGCATGAAGGGTGAGCTGCATCCCACCAAGAACCGCTCGTGAGCCGGACTTGCATATGGATGACAGCTTGCAGTAAAAAGTCAATATATTTCCGGTGTGGCCACTTCCAGAGACAGCAATGGGGGTACTATGTAACTGCCTCGTGGGTGCTTACTACAAACACTACCATACGTGATACAAGGTTCCCCTCCGGGAGGTGCCTAGGGGAGTAGCGCAAGAACGAAATAATAGTGGTATGAAATATACCTGCACACCTGTTTGGAACTATCAAAAACTGCATCCACCCATCATCATAACGTCGAGAACGCACGCACATATATATTTTAGGACCGACTATATAAACTGCTGTTTGTGGAAATAGTGTGGGAGAGTTGGCACAGAAGGGTCATAGACTTGGTGCGTGGGTTTCCTTTTGCTTGCGAGGTTTTCTTATTTTGGGAAATTTATGAGTGATCAATGTTGAAGATCATGCTGCACATCGTCGGATGGCAAAATAAATAATTTTCAAGAGGGTATACCGGTAAGTGGATATTAATCCTGAACAGATGACTCGCGGCGATCATTTCAATGCTTGCGGTGTGAACGCGAGTATGAAAAGTTGCGTGAGGTCGAGAGGTTGCGACATACCAGAAATACTTTGTGACCGACTGAGTAAATAAAATCCAGCATAACATCGAAAATATATCCCCGTAAAAAGTTTTTTTTTCTTGGCGCTCAGGATAAAATAAAGGTTCCACAGATATTCCACATAGCACAGTAGATACTCGAGAAATATTCGTAGTCCGAGTATACTGAGAGTATTGGAGTACTGGTGGCTCAATATATTGCGAGTGCTGAGAGGGCTCAACTATACCGAGTGAGAGTACTGAGAGTATGAGCAGTAAAGAACCCCCAGAGCACAGGAAAAAAATAGTGTGTACCCGCAGTACCGAAACACGAAGGAGTACTTGGAGTACAGGCAATATTCGCAGTACAGAACCTCGAGATACTAGGAGTACTCGCAGTGGATACTCATCGATCGCAGTCCATATTCTCGAAATACTGCCAGCAGCTGCTCTAAGTATTCGAGTTGTCCCGATCCAAAGTAATTTGCTCCAACTCCCGCTCGTGCGACCATCTGTGAGTGTTTCGCGCCGGACAATGGGCCCGACGATTGTCGACACGGTGCGCAGACGGTCGAAGCATACGTCGTACTCCAAGTATACTAGGCATATATATATTGAGAGTATTTCGTTACTGCGAGTACTCGAAGTACGAACACTATACCAACCTTGTACCAACGGATGAAATACTGATAGTACTTGCAGTACCCCCAGTGCAAAACCCCGAGATACTTGAAGCTTTAAAAGGAGGGTATCGACAGCAGCAGCATTAGTAGCGAATCCCGAACTACAGTATCAGTAGTGCGAGTCCGAAAGTACCCGCAGAGTAATGTTGGCAGTAGTAGTACAGAACCTCGAAATACTACGAGTACTCGCAGTATCTCCTACAACAAACTTTTTTGTTTTTCCGGGAAAGTTATGAGTGATCAATGTTGAAGATCATGCTGCACATTGGAGGATGGCAAAATAAATTAATCATAATAAACCCGAAACACTGCGAATGCACGAAGTACCTACAGACAGTATCTCCAACAAATTTTGCTTGAGTCCCAAGTATCGGGATCAACTGCTGTGAAAGGTTGAGGTATGAACGCACGCCACACGTAAGCGCGCCCAAACTTCGTGGCCTTGCGTAAAAACAAACAACTCGCGTTGTTGTATCATTCGGTAGGTTTTGATATTACGGGGGGGCAAATATCTGAGTTACGACTGAAGAGGGAGAGAGAGAAGAAGGGCGAAGATAATGAATGGGATGAAAAAAAAATAAAAAAAAGTATATAGGACCAAATATTGTAAGTAAAAACAGTGTAATATACCTGGTATAGTTATTGTGAGTACCGTAGGTCCTATCTACTTTGGTCCCCCGAAATGGTACTGTAGGTCAGAAAAAAAAGGAAGGTGGATATACTGGACCATATGGTTTAAAATGAGTCAAAAGTTGAAAAAAAAAAGTGGTGATCGTGCGAGTCGAACCTCGGCAACGAAAATAGTATCAAGCGCATTTAGTTGTCTACACTACAGGTGCAGGTAGGTACAGAAGTACTCATACAGCAGCTACTGGCGCATCGCACTTTTTGCACATCGCAGAATCTCTTACTTTTCAGGCCGGATATTTTCAGATATGAGTACCTTGTACAGGTACAACTGCATCTACAACAGCAGCAGTAGTACTGCTGCTGTCAAGTGTCATACGCTATGATACGACAGCAGAAGACACGCGTTCTGACAAAGAAAGGAACGTGTAGAGTAGTAGCTCACAGGTTCGACTGCATACATGCATATGCTGCAGTTGTACTGGACCGCTTGCTGCTGTAAAATGCCATGTGGTGCTATTATACGATAGCTGCAGAAGATACGCGCACTGCGACAAAGGAAGGTGAAATACTGCTGCCCTTTGCACTGGCTCGATAGGATCTACCAGGTATCGATCAGCAGTGGAGAACACACAACAGTAGTCAGCACTGTTTTTGGTGCACGATGCCTGGTCGTACGAACGATTTGTTGTTCCGGACTCAACGAACGTACATTGCGGGGATGATCGGAGCGAAAAATGCCGGTCACACACTGCAGCAGGTACGTACGTACGTGCATAGGCTAATGCCACGATGACAACAACAAACACTATAATACTGAGCACAGAGAGTACAGCGCGGATCTGCCACATGCGCATAGTACGCTGCCTGCTGCTGCTGCTGTTGGCGCACTGTGCTGAGCACAGCTGGGGCGGAGTGACAATGTTGGATCGCACACAGCAATACGCAGAAGAAGCAGCAGGAGGAAGATAGGTGACAATGATGATGGGAGGTGGGTAATGCGCCAACCTGTGAGTATGTACGTATAAAAAAGATTCTGGCAGCTGTGGTAAGAAGGCAGATTGTGGAAGACGGACGGCAAGCCCTGGCAAACGCAACCCGCCACATAGCAGTACTGCGCATACGGGTCTGTCGCACACGCACGGCGTGTGGGCAGTAGCGTTGTAGCGATGGGACCTGTGTTGTCTGCTGTATACTACCTGGTCCATATGCATGGGCTGTGTGCTCACATCTCATGATGACCAACGGGAGGAATCAGACATCATTTTTGGACCGATACGTACGTATAAAATAAGGCCTCTCGTATCGAAACCAGGGAAAACGTCTTATCCACTCCCGCCGGAAATAAAAGTTTCAGCGCCCGCCACGCGCTCCAGAGTGCACGGATGGCGCCGAGACCTATACCAATGTGTCCGGCCTGGCTTCATGTGTCCGAGTACTAGTTGTTTCGCCGAAAAGTGCTCGTGCGAAGACAAAAGTTGGCAAAAATACGAAAAATTGACAAACATACGTATACATACGATATTTCCTTTCTACCCCTAATCGGGACACCTCCGACATGTAGGTACTCATTACGTGGTTTCCATATATCACACTGAACGAAAATGAATAGTATCCCCGCAGAGAGAGAGGGGGGGGAGGTGGGCTACTTTGAGACCCCGGCCAAAAAATGCAACGAACTAGGGGCAAGAGGCAAGGTGGAGATCTAACCGGAGGCGAAAACATAAAACGGGCACGACGGGTATCCTGTTTGCGCGCGGGAACATGATGCGCAGCATTACGTAGAGTAGCGCTTAGCGCTCACGGGGGGCCATGGTGCGGCGTATATTGCAACATGTGCGTACGTAATGCGAAGGGTTGAGGTGTTTTGCTGGGGAACTCTGGGCGTTCCAGGAGCGTTGCGAATGCAACTACAAAACGAACAGCGCTTCGATGCGGAATGTGGTAAACAACAGCAACAACAGCGACAGCAAAAGCAACACAACAGAAACACAACAACAGCGATATCACCACCACAGTCAACAGCAACATGATGGTCATCGGCAACACTGTCCGTGCAGAGTCAGGGGCGCCGAACGGCAGCATACAAAAGTTGCGGGACAAAAAGCATGTCAGGAGGCGGCAGTGTATGGGCGTCGCCACTGACAACTACAAACACTTCGGACAGATCGTCTACAGATATATTATCCACAGATAGATCCTAACCTGACCTTTGAGATGCTGTGCGGGATCTGTATAGTACAGGTGAAACCCCGTGAACCTGCCCTACAGATCATGCAGGTTATACGGCTCCCACCCTGCAACATGAGCTATACCATACAGATCATACAGATAGCACAGATCATACAGATCATCTGCCCTGAAAGATCTAGGTCATCGAGCACGGACCGATTATCTGATCGAGGCGTGAAACTTTAGCGGCTAGCTCCAACACATAAAATCAGTGCTCTAGACTGGTTGGCCTCGCAGGTCTGAACTGCCGCCTTCAGACACGTGCGTTGCGGAAATGACACCCACAGCCTGGCGCCCCACCAACGAGGAAGACACAACGAACACCGCAACGAAATACAAGCCCTGGGATGAACTCCAGACCCGTTTTTTTTTCTCAGCACAGGGGTACAACGAGAAACGGTGGCTTCCGAAAGATCTCGTCGAGGTCTTTCGATAGACGCGTCGCTCGGCATACTCTCCCGTCGTCGAGAGGTATCGGCTTTGAAATTCGTGCCAGAGTGTGTGCTATCGCTAGCGTCTTGCCATGTACGATAGCAGGTGGAGGGCTGGAAGGATGCAGAGAGAGAGAGAGAGTCGCCATTTGCTCCTAGACACGACAGCTCACAAGCCCCCCGGCAGCACCAATACGGCGCGCGTCTACCTCCGCTCATTCCCTTCCTGCTCCCCCCCCCTCACCACTACATCATCGCCTCAACCCTGGTAGGACTGCAGTCCCGTTCAGGAGTCAAACCACTCAGACTCCAAGTAGTTTATCCTCACACCGAGAGTGCAGCCCTATAGGGCCGAACTTGAAGTAAAAACTGCACAAACAACCCCGTTTTGGGCACAGCAGTGTATCTATGATATCTTATCAAATACTCCGTATTCATTAGTCGGAACTGCAAGTTACAGGTGGATCATTTTTGGAGCCATGTGTACAGCAGTGGCGGAGAGGGTGGATTGCGCCGTGCGGCCTGCCCTTGATCGACCGGCTAAAGCGTCAGCACGCACCAGCAGCAGCAGCAGCAGCAGCAGCAGCAGCAGCAGCAGCAGCAGCATGGGCAGTATCAGGTTGTGTCTTCCGCACTGTTGATATTATCGAGGCTTGATTGCCGGACTATTAATAAAATACATACTATTACGGGGGGCGATAGTTAATAGGACCAAATATTGTGGGTAAAAATAGGTAAATATATAGGTTTTTGTATGTACCGTAGGTCCTATTTAATATAGTATGTGCCCCGTAATAGTCCACACACTGGTAACACTGGGAGCTCTTCCAGAGAGTAGAGCAGTACTGGCAGTCCATACTGGACCAGGGCCCAGCCCTGGCTGTGCGGGCGTGGTATTTACAGTACAACTCGTGGAATTTTGGTCGGGACACTTGGGCGAAATCCGGCAGCGCGGGATGGCTGGTGTGGCCGATACGCGATGGCCCTTGCTGTTATCGTCATTATTTTTCGTCATACAGAAATGATTCCTCCAAGAGTGTCGGTATGCGCCAGCCAACAGTGTGGCACTAAAACGAAAGCGGGCACTACTCCCCACACTGCCAAAATAGAGAATCCCATCTGTGCCAGACGATTCGACCGGCAATACACATCAACCGATACAGCGGGCGGGCAACTGGCTCTACACTGCTATACCGCTGTACCGGTGAATCTTCGCTTGTAGTCCCAAAAAGGTTTCGAAATTCGTTACAGCTGCCTGCATCGTAGGGGTGCTGGCGCGTCCGACGTCTGTGGAGTTCTAGGCGCCTACATATTTCGTTATATCTTGTCTGTATACCGTGTATTGCATCGCAGCGTTCTCAACAGCGTTCGCATCGAGGCCGCGTAGACAACGGCCAGCGGTAGCGCCTTTCGTTCGCCATTGTTTAATGATTTTTACCGAAGCCGCCAGCTGCACGACCGACCGAATGACGGAGCGACCGGCCGCCCGAATGGCCGACCGACTGTATGACCGAACGAATGCTCGACTGAGCGACACACCGATCGAACGACCGACCGACTCAATCGTCCACTGACGGAATGAACGACCGGCTGAACTGAATGATCGATTGACTGAATGACGGACCGAGTGATCGGATTACGGTATGACAGACGGTGAGTTGAATGGTCAACCGAATAACCGACTGACTGAATCCACCGAATGATCGATTGGCCGAATGTCCCACCCAACGACCGACCCGAAAGGTCGTCGGACAGAAATTATGAATCGAACTACGGCACGCATTGAGATTAGGGGTGCACTTTTGAGCCCAAATATGTCACTGACGGAACTCCTCAACCATTGCACTTACCATTGCAACTGAGGAGATTCCCAATATCCTTTTACGAGGGACCATAGTGAAAAGCACCTACGTTACACACAAGAATCTATATTTTTCCTATTTTTACTGACAATAATTGGTCTTATTTGCTGTGGTCCTCCGTCATAATCAGCCGACGATGTTTTTCCCCGTAAATCGGTAGAAACTCAGCCCCTGGGTTTGGGTAAGAGCCTCCTCGTCAATTATTTCTGGTGTCGATTAATGGGTGACTTACAAATAGCACAACGCTCCTCAACTTGGGAGCCTAAAAAAAAAACGCTGATGATATAGCAGTAAGGGTCGCCGGACGACCGGATGATCGACTGACTGAATTACTGACCGAATTATCGACGAATGATCGACCGACCGAAAGGTGATAGGATCGGATGGCCGACCGACTGAATGCAAGGCCGGGCCAATTGAGTTGACAAGCTGAATGACCGAGCAACCGACCAATTGACTGACCGACGGGTGGACCGGCCGACCAACCGGACGGTCGATCGACTAAATGACTGACCGACCAAACTGAATTGACGGACCAACCGAACGAATGACCCGCAACACTCTTACCTCGGTCAAGCGTCGATACCGCTGGACCTTCGTGCCTAGGTCCATCTCCTCCTCGTGCGTCAAAAACTTCTTCCCGTCGCGCTGGCGATCCCCAATCGACTCCTTCAAGTGCTCGAAAAACAGGGGGTCACCGCAGGCCCTTCGGAGCTGCGCCGTGGCCCGCGGATTCCTCTCCGGCAATCCCTCCCCCGCCGCCGCCGCTTCCGCCAGCTCCTTCAGCCTCCTGGCGTCGCTGTCCGAGAGAGTGACCGCCCCCAACGCCCCCACCTTCTGTCCCACCTTTTGCCCCACAGCTCCCGCGACGTCGTTTTCTTGGCCTTCCCACCTGTCTACCCAGCCCGTCTGCCGTCGGAAGTCAAGCTGCTCCTCGACACTGCCCAGGCCTTCGCTACGTCCCACCGTGCTGTTTCGTCGCGGTCCTTCTACCCCTCCCCGCCCTACCCTGGCGGTGGCGCCTGCCGCACCTGCCGTGCCTGCTGCGGCTGCGGTGCCCGATGCGGCGGCGGCGGCCCCCCTTCTACTAGAGACAGTCCTATTTGCACGAGTACCGTCTTCGCTGCTGTTGTTACCGCGAGGGTGATGGTGACCCCGCGGCGACAATGACGCCCCCAGACGGCAACACACGCCGCTGCTACTACTACCGTTGCCAGCATTGCTCCTGCTCCTGCTGCTACGGCTGCCGCCGCTGATTCGCGCGCCTCTACCTACCGATGCGGGCCGTCTTCGGTCCGGACAAGCCCCTCGGTGGCTCCGATACGCTCCTCCCTCCAACCCCGAGTTCGGCGACGACGAGGAAGCCAACGAAGGCACCGAGACGGCAGCGCTGCTCCGTCGGTGCAACCGCCAGCCGTGCATCGGACGTACGCCGCCGGCAGAAGACGCCGCCCCTTTCGACGACGACGACGACGGGG
>JBBMHQ010091863.1:639-10643 GCA_037834295.1 Postelsia palmaeformis | reverse complement strand
GCTGTTCGTTTTGCATGGGTGCCTGTGCTTATGAAAATGCCTTTGAGGGAGATATAACCACAGTACGCAGAACCCGTCTTTAGAGGACACCACACATTGGGGCGAGTAGGATAGTGCCACGTTTTTGGAGATTCTAACAGACGCAGTGTTAAACGCTGCTATTTCTTGCTTCACCTCGGTGTGCACGGTACGGGCACTCCAGAAAAAGCGGTCACAGCAGCGATAACCGGATGATAGATTCAATAGAAATCATTCTGGGCAAACATTCCTGTTGGCAATTTAGCGATCCCGGGCCAACGAACCGTGCAGTAAGTTTGGAACACTCCGCTGCATTTGCGATTTGTTGGTGATTAGGCCGGTAGTCGGGTCTGGCCGCGTAAGGTTACTGGTGTGACAAGCGTGCCGCACACTGGAAGAAGCACATTTAGGTCATAAGAACGATCCTTGCTGACATCACAATCTATGTTTCCGTTGTCGTTTCCCCACCGCAGGTGATTTGGACGGGACTGGGACGTTCTACACCGAGGTCACCGCGGATATGTTCTCAGCTGCGTGCGGATGTCCCGAAGATTCAATTATACCCACCGCACCTACAAGTCCCCTTACCACGTCAGCTCCCAGCCTCCCCGGTGGCCTCGTCTGTGGTGAAGTCGACCCCTTCAGCGTTACGGTTGAAGTGGCGTCCCTGGACGACGTTGAAGGCTGCTACCAGGAGGCCGGCACGGCATACCAAGAGGAAGGTGGTCACTTCTTTAGCCTCACAGGGAAGCCAGGGACTGCGCAAATGGCGGTGTTTCCAGGTTACGCTGACGCTGCCTCGACAGATGTGAGTTGCGGATAAAGTACCGGCACAGATACGGAAACCAGAGGGTTGACGGGTAATAATGTGTGCTATTGCTGCGACTATCGGTGCATGTCTGTTCTTGTACCTGTATCCTCGTTCCGGACAATGATTGTGCGATGCTCAGCTAGCACGATGATAGTCGATGAAAAAACGAGCAACGTGGTAGCCTGCACCATCTAGCTGCGTACTTTACTACCGCTTGCATGAAGATTGGTCATAGTAGCCCGACATCAAATTGACTAGCGCAGGTGTGCGTTTCGCCACCTGCCCACTGTAAAGCAGTAGAATCCTCCCTCACAATAGAAAGGTGAAATAGGCTGCTCTAATTTTGGTTTCCGTAGACCGAACAATTTGACATCGCGGCCTCTTCTCATTCGCGACAGGCCCGCTGGTATGTTGGTTATTACGCCAGTGTTGCCGCAGACGTAGTGGTTTACTGCGTCTCGGACGAAAGCCCCGCGGACGTGCACCCTTCGACAGCGGCGTGGTCATGTGAGTGATACCAAGCCTCTTGTTGACGAAATTTGATTCCCGCTGCAAAACGTGGGGTGGCCTGCGCTCGGCGGAACATTGGTTTGTTCCGGGAGCGGGGTTCAGGGGTCCCTTTGGGTGCGGCTCGTGGCGATTGGTGCGGCAGCTTAACAACTGCCCCTATTTTGCATGACTTCATTTTTATTGGTCGTGGCAAGCATTCATAGAACAGTGTCCGATCATCGGCGAGATGAGCGTACGTCGACGTGTTATGTTCGAGATGGTGTGTTTTTGCAGGTTCTGCAGTAGAAATAGCCCATAAGTGAGTTGACTCTGTGAGAGATGCGATCTCCGGCGGCTATCATACCGCCTTGAGCCGTCTACCACGGCCACCTGTAGGCTTAGTTGGCAGTACGACCACGTCCATTAACGTCTGACCTATCACCACTTTGCCGGCGAATCACATTGCATGTGGTGCGACCACACTCTTGCAGCCAACGGGGCCATAACATGCACTTCTACTCGAACGCTCTGGCATTATGGCTGTACTGTAGGATGAGTGCGCGTTCACGATTTTAACTCTACATACCCTGACCGCCACACTCGATGCCAGCTCGTGACTGGACGGGCTCGGTTTTGATCACTCTGACTACTTCTCATATGTTTGCCAGCTCCCCTGACTCCTTACCCGCAATCCTTTTAAACAAACAAAATCAGGTGATTTCACGGGTAGTGGTGTCTACGTGGCGTCTTCTGCGAAACAGTTCAACGTGAACTGCGGCTGCGCGGCATCCTCCTCGTCTACCCCTACCTCCGGCGCCACACCGGCTCCGACCTTGGCATCAACTGCAATAGGTGCTCCGACTCTCGCGCCTATTCCCCTCGCACCTGTTGTCGACCCAGATGCCGCTGCCACTCTATCTCCAGTCCCGGGTTCGCGGGGAATTGATTCGGAGACCTCTGCCCCTTCTTCTGGATCAACAGGCTTTAGTCCGTCGAACGCGGGAACACGCACATACTCAAACGCCTCAAGTGGATGGGGGGTCACAGCTGCAATTGTGATATGCTTTTTCAAGATGCTTTTACCCGTCATGTAATCCACGAAAATCGATGGGCAAGTCTCGAGAGCAATGCATGGAAAAGTGAGCGTTATGGCGTTACGTGCGTCACGCGCAGCAGTTGGGCTCTTCGGTATATATTTCGGGTACAGCGCCTGTGGTGATATCGCTTTCCACAAACGATGAAGGGTCGCGATTTCACGTCAGACGTCTGGTTGATTGATTATTATGCTCTTGGGGGCTGTTTTATCGTGGGTGCTTCTTTTTCGCGAGCCTTGGCCGTGCCATTGAGAGTGCATCCTGTTTTTGTGGAATCAGTGTTTCAGTCAACCTGTGTTTTAGAACCTCGGTTCAGGAAAGTTTCTCAGGTCGGGCGCAAACGTTATTGTTGATATGGCAGTTCGTGGGTGCGAGTCGGGAGCTATCGTTGCCAATAATGTTGGCCTTAGCGGTACCTCCATCTTGTTATAAGCGGGGTGGTTGATTCTACGTTAAGGTAATTAATTGCCTCTATGCAGAGGTTGAATTGACCAACAATGCTTTGGCGAGTTGGAGAACACGGTCACCATCGACTGACGTGTAGCAGACCACCGTGTTAGGTAGAGCGTAGAGGTCTTACGCATCCAACACCACAGCTCAGCAGCGTAGTGGTCGGATAATTGGAATGGTGGTACGTGAAGATTTTGTCTTGTTTTTCCAGTGTCAACCAAGACGTTGTACGTTTTTTTGTCAATTATGGGTTCGGATACGAGTACGCTTTCATCGTTCACACGAGTCGTTGTAATCTTGCTGCACAATCCTTGGTATTTTAACAGAATTAACACTTCGAAACAGAGGGAATCGTGAGACTACTCGTACTTTGGCGTGACCAGTGTGGGTTCCGCTGCAATAATTGCGCGTCCATGGCGATGCCACTCAAGCACGCCGAGTTTGGACTGGCGTTAACCCTGTCTGAATTAGGGTTTCAGCGGACGACGTATTCTCACATTCGAGGTCATGCGCTGTAGGCGTGGACACGCGGCCCAGGGGACGTTACGAGAGGTAGGACCTGAACTGCAGGCAGCCAATCTCTCTCGTATCGTAGGCCATTTAAGTTCCACCCGTGCAAGTTAACATCACCAAACACTTGTCATTGCTTCAAGTGCCCTCATGCGCGGCACTTTATTTATTCTGGATATATCTACGCTTGATAAGAGGTGCTCACTGGTGGTAGGGGAGCTGCGCCGATTTTACTCCTGGACATGGGTGATGAGCGTGCTATAGCAGGCGGTGACGAACGCGCCAGATTCGCAAGGGCATAGGCCCGGAATGATGATAGGATTCTCTATGTTGCTCTCGATGCAGGAAAATTGTGGCGCCGGTGTTAGCTGCCACATCGCTTTCGAGCAGATTCGTACACCCGTCGTCCGATCCGCCGTCGCATCGTCGTTAGAAAATGAACAAAGATCCGCTCCTATCGCAGGATTTTAGGTAGCTCAAAACTACGCGCAGTGGAGAGTATTCTACCGAGAGCTGCAGGGTATTTTTTTGTAGACACTCATACGCGGCGACAGCTTGGTTGTTTACCTTTCCACATCCTCGATCAGTTTTGTCGTGGAGAATGACGACTATGGCCGAAGGTTCAACCGCCACAACGTAACGCTGCCTATTGCCCTTTCGCGCGAGCTCCTCGTGTCGTGTCCAGAGCCGGATGGTAAAACGCAAGACGCTGTTTCGGTGTTTGCGCCCAACCACTGCAATACTCCACGATTGTCGAGAATCTGATGTCGTTCGCCCTGCGTCTCCTTCAGAGGTTTCCTCGTTTATCGGCGTCCATGACCAGCAGTCGGAAGACGGAGCAACCTCGACCAACACGGCAACATTGAACAGTTGCGACAAAGCTGACAGCAAATCAGCTTGCTGCACTCGCGTACACCTTCTGTTACGAGTATGTATCGAAACGTGCTGATGTCGATCTTTGTTGCCATCCAAAACGTTACATAGCCACCCCCTCCCCTCCGTGACATATTCGCGACTTTCAACGAGACGAGGGCTGATTCACCGGCAGAAGAAGCGTTTGGGGTACCGGGCACTAAAATTAACATTGCATGAGTTCGACGTCTTATAACTGATGTCGACGGTATAACTGAGCAGGAGTAAACTCTGATATACCCCGCACGGTCTGACCCGGCCGCTTCTTGCGATTCACCGTTCGCAAGACAGTCGCAGCGCAAACAATCTTGATGATATACCCCGCACGGTCTGGCCCGGCCGTTTTTACGGTTCACCGTTCGCAAGACAGTCGCAGCGCAAACAATCTTGACCAACGTAGTGACGGAGAATTGTATGAAAATCAAGATGGTTTTGACACGCCATTGCGCTCAACCAACACAAGAGAGACCAAACGAAATGCCATACAAAAAAACCGCGCTACGACACGAGCCGAGCATTGACAAATATGATAATCTTCACATCAAGGTATGCATTTCACCGAATAACTGAATTTGAGAAGATTTCAAAGCCATTAAATAGTCCAGGTGCACAATCCGTGAGCTAGCCCTTTAGGTACAGGAGGGGAATAGTCTAAAACATGACATTGACCCATTTTGTGCCGGGCGGGTCTTCGGATAAGGAACACCGTCATAAAACGATCCTCGGGCGCGAACGCGTAACTTCTACCGTAGGACTGGAGCGCTCACCGTTTGGTACCCTGAGGTCTGGACTGGGCGATGCAAACTCGGTTGATCGTTTCCGATAATCTTCACCGAAAGACACGCGTGGTGCCTTTCAACCCCGACACAGGGTGTACATACCCCTACTGACACAACAGGGATCAAATGTACGAATAAATCGGCCGAAGAATGACACTTTATGTGATCTTGCCCAGAACCATGAGGATACACTATTGATAGTGAGGTGTACGATTTGAACACCGAATTCATTGAGCATATCTCAGTAGTGCGTAACACCCGGTATCAGTACCACTTTTCGCAAGACAATTCCGGCAGGAAGCCGGCATCCATGGGAACTGCTGTACGATCTGTGTCCAGACGCATGATAAACGCAAAGTATTTGTGTTTTTACGTGTTCGAGAGGGAATGTGGGGTGACCACACTTCCTATTTGTGGTACGCGAGTAATCAGCAATTAGAGTACAAGCATTCACGAAGGTTTTCAGTACCTCATGCTCCAAACAACAGAGAACTGTACACGGCCAATAAAAAACGAGAGATAGCAAAAGATGGTTTGCTCGGCTGGCATCTCATCTCCCTCCTGCGCCTCTTACATGAGCAAAAACATTGTATTTCTTCTTGCTGTATCGCTCTGCGTTCAGCCTGCAGATAACTCTTCTCGATTTCTTCGTACATTACTCGCACCGTTTCTGCCACGCTGCCGCCGTGACCGCCACACGAGCATCCCAAGGAGCCCTTATTTCAATGCAGACTAGAACAGGGGCCTGCACTGCTCAGACTTGACCTCTCGTCCGGCAAAAAACAATGTCTTTATGAAGTGCGAAGTTCCCGTCAGCCACAAATGGGACGGCTTTGGAATGCACGCTCCATCGTCAGCACATACATGTGCCTGCTAAAAAAGCACGGTCAAGTCACTAACGAGTCGTGTAATGAAAAAGGCTGTTACTAGCACCTACCTTTCTGACGTTCCTCCCATCAAGAGACCCATACAATGATATGTTTTTTCGGCTTCGAGGAAGAGTCAGAGTAGGCGTACGCGAAATTCCAACCGATACGCAACGTACTGAAGTCCTGTAGTAGCCAGCGAACCTGACATTTTGTGTTGGTTAGGGAGCACTCTAGATGAAATCAACTACCTGGTATACTTTACCCTGATATGTTTCGGTGAGAGGCCAATCACGTGGGGTATGAGCTGGTCTTGAAGAACACTAGATGTATGGAAGAAAAAATAACCCCGTGTTTCCCGTGTTTTTCTGGAGAAAAAGTCGAAATTTCTGTAAGACAAGCGGATACAGTCGGATTCAGCCAGGCATATATATACATATGGACGAGTATCGTATCCGTGGACGGGGCGCTCTTGGTTTGCCATAGCAATGTGAGCAAGGCGTTTTCACCCGACAATATTAATTTTCGGCGTAGGAGTTTGTGATTCGTCATTTTTTTGAAGAAAACAGGATTGCTGGCCCCAATTCAACAGATAGCAGAAATTCCGTACGACAATCAGGAACAAATTATGCCCCATGTTCATGTTGTTGGGTACAAAGTCGAAAGAACCACTGTTCAATTTGAGTTGTTTTATAGAGAAACACAGTTTTCCCCGAACCAAACCAAACATATCACAAGTTCGCCGGCAGAGACTGAGCGTTGTTCACAAGAGGAGTAGCCTACAGCGGCAGTACTGCTTAAACGTTACTACCTGTAGCACTGTATTCATATCGGAATGCAACGGTATGGTCCCGCAGTTGAGAAACCCGTTCATCGATAACTACTGCCTCCAAAAGTGCGACCTCCAGCGTAGCATGGCTCTTACCCCTCCATGCTGAAGCGCAAGAGCCTCTGCCGCTTTGCTCGCGCTAAGAGCATGAAGAGAAATCAGGTGAATTGGTACAGCAGTCTGCACAATCCGGTCCCGTACAGTACAGCACAGCAGTACAGCGCATGTTTTATCGCCGGAAACCAGGCGCAGGGGAATGGTTTGTCACAACTATCACTATTCTGTAGACTGCTGTGCTTGTTCGTATACTGTTGTACGAGCACTCAATTATCGTTCGCCCGTCGCGGCTGCACCGCACTTCGAGAGAGTTGACCGCTCCATCTTTGGTTACGAGGGTCGCGCGTCAGCAATATCTAAGGTCTATCCCCACCTTTTTCCGGAAGATTATCTCAACATATCCGTTGACATATCCGGTGGACCCTTCGCCTCCTATCACACCTGATCACTTTCGAACGCGTGTCGCTTGTCTTTCTTCACTGCAGGCTTTTTTTTCCGCCGTGTCTGTCCATTCACGAGCGGCGCCTACATCAGCCGTCATGGAAGCTTCAAGAGAGAGCGCCTGCCATCGTGACAGCTTTGAGGATGCACGCCCTACGATGACCCGGACCATCTATAGTCCTCTGCCTTGCGGGTACCAACCCCACTGACACGGCTGTTGTCAAAAACAACATTTTTCGAAACTAGAAAAATCAAACAGTATTTATACTTAGAACACAACCAAACCCAAGGTGCTGAAGTTTTACCAACCAACGAACCGATCAATCAATTAATCAACACGTATTATTGCGTTCGCTCAGCCCCGATGTTCTACTGCTGTAGTGGGTTCATCTGGATGCTGTTGTTCCTAAAGTTGATGTCGTGAATCCAAATACCATCTTGGTTAGTTTGTGACTTCATTTGACAAAACAGGAGAATTCACTCGCTGCTGAGAGCGTGCAGCGTCGGTAGGCGCAACTCGACGCGGGTCGACGAGATAGTGAAGCGCCCGACGAGGAACTAATTGTTGAAATCTTCCCGCGACAACTGTTCAAGGCACAAATCGAAGTGGGAAGGGAGGAGGAGAGCCTGCTATGTGACATTATATCTGAGCATGACTGTACATAGGGGGAGAGACACAAAAAGGCAAAAAATGTGAGTAGAAGAAAGAGAAACACGGGAAAAAAACTATTTTCCCGTGTACAGCAGTTGTAGTAGCCATACTGATGCAGCTGTCGACGAATGCAGAAACGATATTATAGATCGGATAGCCAGGTATCGGTTCGACCATACTATCGCTCACAGTATTTTGTCGGTATCCCTCTCTCCTTCTTGCTGCCGTGTCCGTGCAGCAGATATCTGTCTTCCCCGAGTACCGGTACGTATTTTTTCCGGCCAGCAGCTATTAATAGCAGCCTTTCCGAACTCCTTCCGTCGTTTGTATATACTAGTATTAATAGTACGTTTGATTTCTTCATTTTGGTTTGAATTGTCGTCGTTTCGTCCATAGTTTCTAGTTTCGCTTGCGTTGTTGTGTTTCCGTATCGGGTACACTGGCATTGCAATCACTCGTTCGCCACTTGGATTCCCTCATTTTATGTTCTGATCTTCCGCAGTCTCACAGTCTGTGACTCCAAAATCAGTACCCCTCCGGGATAAGAAATCAGGACGGACACTGGGTGTACTTACTGATGAAGCCGAGTAGAATGGACGATTTCCGATGTAAAGACAACAACGACAACAGCAACAACTATAACAACAACAACTAACTGCTGTCCTTTCCGGAACTTTATCCGAAACACATTTCCCGGAGACCACTACATCGGTATAGTCCCGAAATGAAGCTCAGTCGTATAAGACCAACGAATATCGTAACAAGGCAAGGTACTCTTACTAGACGCAAAAAGCGACGCCCGTCTTGACGAGACACCAGTCAGGGGACGCCCTTTGCCAGCAGGTGGTAACCCTGGCGCAACGGATATCAGCCTCACACAGATGCCAACCTCAAAGATGAGGGGGCGAATAAAGACAGGTAGGTATAGATCCGACAGTTTTCAAACGCATGACAAATGTAACGTTAAAGCCGAATGGCTTGGATCCAACATCATACACCTCGGTATCCCATGTCCCTTGCGTGCGGACAAGTCTTCGAGATCTTGCTTTTAAGGGAGCTGTTCACGGTGTTCCCATCCTCCTGTCTCGGCCACCGGATCGTACTTTATGAATCCCAGAATGCTTGACCTTCCTATTCCGGAAGCCTTTCTTTGTCAGTGCTTCCGGTCCCATATGTGGACGCACTCTTCTCCACCCCACTACAAATAGCCTTTGCCAGTCAATGCTTCCGTTCCATCTTATAGAGTGCACTCTTCGCCACCTCACTGCACGTTGTGTTTTAATCCCGTCGTCCTGGGATGCTCTCTCGCCCTCTCTCTCATCCTAGCAGTTGCTCAGATTCACCCAACGCCATTGCAGCTGAACGAAACAACTGGGGCCGCAGACGGTCGAGTATCACCGCACCCTCATCTAGGCGGCTGAGTTCAGTCGTCAACAAAGCCGTAATTTTTGTGAGATTGAAGTACAGTATGTGGAACATCGCCAACAACACGCAAAAATCGGCACCAGTCCACGTCTTGTATGACACGCACTACCTACTACACGAGCGCGTGAACGTCCAGGTCTAGTTGTTCACCTCTAGTGATATCAAGGATGGACTCGTCGCACCCAACTTTTGTCGGTGTGGCAATTTGGAGTGTGGATGTTGGGCGGGATAATAGGTGGTTATCAGTGGCCATATGTCTCGTAGATATTTCTACAGAAATAAATAAATAAAATAATGAATTTCAGGAGTTCGGTAAACCTGTTACACTCTGTTCCTTAGACCAACTATTGTGGGATTTTTTTGAATTAGTCTGAAAACTGGCTATTTTTGACGAAAACCGGCGCTTTACTTGACGGCACCGTCAAAAACACCGACTGGTAGACTCCTCGGAATGCTCCTTAGTTTTCCGAGAGCTTTCTCGAGCACTTCTCCGTTTTTCCACGGTCGTAGATGGGCTGATCATGCATATTTCCAGTCCTAAGACATCATGGTTCTTCATAAGAAATCTGCCAAGATCCATGATTTCTGACCTCAGTTCTGACCAAGAGCCTTATTTCTGACCTTCCAGGGATAACGGATTAGCTGCTCCGAAGAATCAACTACGACTCTGG
>JBBMHQ010091862.1:0-23205 GCA_037834295.1 Postelsia palmaeformis | reverse complement strand
GACCCGCCACCTTCCGATTGACCCGTGAGACACGGGTTTCATGCGGGTCGGGTCACCATTCATCTTGACCTAAAGGGTTGACCCACGGATCTGGCCCGTGGGCCGACACTTCAAAAACAATTCAATATTCGTGTATGTGCCCCGCAGTGATATGTGGCTTGGCTGTAGTGGGAATGGATAGATGCGGGGCATGCGTATTTGAATTTAGCGGTGTTTCAATGTTTGAATATGATACTCTACCAAAGGAGTATTATTGAGTATTGGTACGAGAGAGCCTTTGGGTAAGCGAGCGGGAAGTGTTTTGAATGTTGGATCCGCGAGCCGGATGCGAGGGTGCGACCCGCGGGTTAGCAAAAAACAACTCGCGGGTCATACTGGCCCGACCCGCGAGTGGCCCATTTCTCGCGGGTCATGACATGACCCGACCCGTGAGCTTTTCATCACCTCTTGACCCGATCCGACCCGATCAGTGATATGTGAAAAAAATTTGACCAGACCCGATCCGATCCGACCTGTGAAAGTTGAAAATCTCTTGACCCGACCTGACCCGACCCGCGAGATTCGATAACCTCTTGAGATGACCTGACCCGTGAGACTTTGAACACTTCCTGGCCCGACTTGACCCGACCCGTGACGTTTTGAACACCCCGTGACCCGCGAAAACCCAATTTTTTCGTGCGTTTGAATTATGATGTTGCGTTCTATATTCGGGTGGCATATTTTGAACAGGCAGTCTTTCCTCTCGCCATGTATAGGGGAAATCGTGTCGGTTTGAGTACGAACAATAAAAGAATTATATTTTGCGGGTCACAACGAATTAAGAAATCGTGGGTGGTAGCAAGATATTGCCACACCATCCTATACCTACAGAAACTCACTTTCTTTCATTGCTGCGTTTGACTCGCGACGGTGGTACAATAGGGGTCATACTACAGTTGGGGTTTGTTTGTTTTCTGTTTTTGTCTTTGTATTATCCCGTCCACTTTCCAGCCTAACTCGTAGGAGGTTTTACCCTCGACGACCTTCTGGACAAGCTGTGGTCACAGGTGCTACCCTTCTCCCTCCCAGTACGTGCCTTCATTTTTCGTCGCGCATAGGGTCCAGCATTCCCACTGCTCGTCGATTTTCATCGAAGGTAGCTGACTCAAACTCTCGCGCTTTCCGCTAATCCATTTTTATGCAAGAAAAAGCCCCTAAGCACACATTCGGTGAGACTTGAACCCATGAAATTGATCTTGATAGGCGCGCGGACTACCTACCAAGCCACCGGGGACGCCGGTATGTGGCACATACCGGCCAAAACATTTATCGCTGACGGACCTTTTAGGATCGCACTTCCGTTTCGGGGAAACACTACTTGAGAATTGACTGGATTGTCCCCAAGACGGGATTGAAGTCGTAAAAGGGTTAAGGGCACTGACGGCACTGGGGAGCTATACACTCAATAAAGCATTTCGCCTTATCGTTGTATACCTAGTCATGGAGTATTCAACGGGTTGTGCTTGAATTTGGTTTTCGGTGATGGAAGGTTTCGGGTCAGGTGAAGAGCGCCTTGAACGAGGGGCCTCAGGAAATTAAGGTTCTACTACCCTTACCGCAGCACGCGTCTCGCCTTCCACACAGGGTATGGTCGTACTGTAGATCGTATCGAGAAACATAACGATCGAAGGATGACGTTTCATGATTTATTTATGCAACAACTACAGCCAGTACGAATACCGCTGGTGTTCGGGAGAAGGTCTCTCAGTTATGTAGATGGTGGTGAAATGATCGCTTTGTACCACGGGTCGAGAACGATGACCACATGTGGAAAGGGTGGGCTCGCCTAAAAGGATGGCAATAAATATACAAATTGGGGAGGGGTCGTATATGACGCGGTCCCTGGTCCCTACGTCCCTACCGATACGAAAACGCATGTCGTCGTAACTCCTAAAAAGGTCCTGAACCGTAACACAACTATTAATACTACTTCAATCTGTTCGCTGTAGATCTTTGATTTTTCCGCGCGCCCCCCCACATTACGTACCATATTCCAGATTGTGGCTTATCACATTTCATTCGCCATCATTTTACAAGGAGTGCTGGGTAAATGTCGTAAGGGTGCACTCCTGAAGGACTAAAGGACCCCGTACGTGAACACCGGGCAACTAAACCTTCTTCTCGAATATGTACATTTTTTAACGCAATTAACCTCTGCCACCGAAGAATTAATTCAAATTTAATCTCGCGTGTTTTGTGCCCGATCGTGGGTACATCCGTAAATATTTGACCCGTCGTTCACTGCAAGAACGTTCCCACTCTATACCCAAATGTTGTATCATCTAAACGTGGTGGCCCTTGTAAAGAAAGGGCTAACGCGCCACAACCTATCGACGGTAACCAGCTCAGGGAAACGTAAACGATGCCGTGAAAATGTTGTGTCGGGGTGGCCGGTAAGTTCATGATCAGCCAATTCACTAGCGTGAAAGTTTGGCAGGGACGTTTTTTTTTTGACAGGACTGCTGACTACAGTACTCGCTTTGAAGAAGCAATATTTTGTTCTAGACAGCACTAAGCCGTACACCATCGACGATCAGTCCCTCCAGTCGGAAAGAGTCCACGGCTTCCTTCAAACGGATCTTGGCCCCACCTTCCCCATCCCAGTCTGTGTTCAGCGCCCCTGGCAACGGAAAGGAATGAGTCGATACCGATGCACCAAGCAGGAGAAGCAAACCCTGATTAGATCAGTATACTTTTAAATGGAAAACACAAATCAATGAAACCATTAAATTCTACTATTTAATAGGTACCAGGTAGTTTTCCTTTTTTTCGTTTTAATGGGCCATTTGTTGACAGCTATGGACAAGCATGTTGTCGAGCATCTACCGCAAACATTACAGAGCACAACACAGCGCAATCAACCCTGCACAAGGCAGCAAAGCAAGTACGTGCCGATCAGAGCGCGATAACGCAAGCAATCAGACAGAGTTAGCGAGAAACCTCATGTCGAGCATTTACACAGCTCGCTGTATTCTCAAGACGAACGAAGAAATCGAAATCTGCCCGTCTACAAAAAACAAAAGCATGGAGCTCTTGGCATTTGCACGTCGTTAGATTGCACCTAAAACCGTGGACCTCTTTGTCCGCTTTATTCGCTTTTATTTTCCTTCCTCTTGAGCGAGCGTAGCGGGCGGCGGAACGCAGCGCCTATGGTGGTAATTAATTCAACGTGAGCTGTGACGTTCAACTGATTTGGTCGATGTTCAAAGCTTGCAAGACGAATGGTCATTGATACGTTGGTCCCGTGTGTCCTACAGTTGCAACACGAATCTTCATGAATTATGAAGGTTGGTGACATTTCTCATAGCGCCCGGGTCAACAGGACGGTTGCATACTCTGAACCTGGTACAACTCGACTCAAGCAAGTAACACCTGACCAAGACCACCTGGTGCCACAGTAAATAAATAGCAACAAGTTTCATATTTGAACTAGTTTCTAAAACCGGTTACGTTCTGCACAACTAAGAGAACCGTCACGCTAGAGCTGTGCTGTCAGGGTATCGTCAGCAACACACCTGCCCAAACGACGAGGAAGGAACCATCTCCGCGCATAATCGCCTTGACGTACGTGTTCCGATATAACTCGCTCACCCCTCGCTCTTTTTCAAGGAGGTCCGTCCTCATCACCTTGATTGGCGACTTGAGCATAAACTGCACGCCGAGTGTGCGCACAAAAAAAACATTGCCCAGACACATCAGAAGGTCTTTACTTTGGCACATGTTGGCAGTATACAGCAGACTCTGTGCCGAAATAGGTAAAAAATGGCGACTGCTTGCGAATGCTTCATGATGCGTCGCACGACATCAAGCGCAAACTTTGAGCTGTGTTCTTCCTGAGAGGGAAGGGTACCCTTGTGCCAGTAAAAGCCAGCACGTAAAACATACCCACTTATTTTGTGTGAGACATGCATGCAACCGGGTGCGTGTCATGAAAATCGACTGATCCTTCCGAGCGGCAATGAAATCCAACATTGAATGTATTATCGGTTGCTTGTCCCTTGGACATGTCAAGGAAAGGCACATTGTCGTTGCTGCGGTTCTCACGTCAACCCATCGTCAAAACCTACCCTTCCTCCAGTCCGCTTTTACACAAATACTCGAGACTTCCATCCACAGCACTACCGGCACACTACCGACCTGAAGAACGTCGCCTTCCATGATTACTCCGGGCAGCACAACGCTCTCCACCTGAGCCCCTCCGGCCGCATCCGAGTCTCTTCGCTGCTTGAGCAGCTCCGCGATGATTCTGGGCTTGCCCAGCCCCTCCCACTTGGTCAGGTCTCCGGCGGTGGGAAAGCCTGTCGGCGTCGCCAGTGCAAAAAATGGTCGTAAAGTCGGCCGTGCATACTAGTACCAACAGAAAATAGGAGCACGAAGCTTTAAATAAGCTGATACTGCCGCCGAAGCTGTTGCTCTGCTAAAAGAGGTTTAATACCCAATATGCGGGACCTGAGAGTTCATAACGGTCGATGATGCCCCCCGTTGGGCATGGCCGAAAGAAGCAGCCGCGAAGGAAAATCAACACTGTACCGTACAGAAAACGACTGTGGAAATCCCATCTGTGGTTTCAAACGTTAATAACGTTCTCGCGAGGACGACCGACGGCCGACTGGAAGTCCGCGCGTGAACTTCCCACGGCCCAGTCGGCGACGCAAGTCGATCGCGAGTACACGTGGCAAAAACCCCTCGCTACTCGGACTGCTGCAAAAAATAACAGTCACCGATTATAAATACTCTGTTTCCGACATATGGGTGTGCAACAGAGGTTGGAATACGTGCGCGCAAATTAAAAACCGTAAATGCTGGTGACACTGGGCCTCACCGGCATCTTTCAAGAGCTCGTACGCCGTCAGCGTCTGCACGGACAAGACCTCCGCCTTGTTGTAGTTGCCAGACACGAACACCGTTCCTTTCTTATCCTTGACCCGCTCCGCACGAAGGAAGTCGGCTGGGATGCGACAGCTGAACAGTCCACGGGAATCTACGAAATCCACGTATTTCTCCTCAGGCGCTGCGACAAGGAGCCAGGGGTGGCCAATCGCATACCGATATGTATGGTGTTTGCTGTGTTGAACCGGGGATAAGACATGAGCGAGGAAAACAGAATGCGTTCTCAAAGGAGTAACTCTCGGGTTAAAGTACGAGTACACGATACGTGTGATGTAGACCAGGCGGTGCTTGGTTTACATCGGGGCCTTCAACAGGGTCCGAGCCCCGCCGAGGCGTATCACCACTGTTTCACGTAACTCTTCACAACTGCGGCTGCTCCTGCGTGTGTCGTCACATGGAGAACGCTTATACACATGAACTCCACTCACCTCAACTTTAATTTGTCAACAAACCAGGTAGATACCGGGACGTACAATACGATCATGACATACATCATAGCTCGAAGGATTGGACGCTCTGATCGGTGCTTCGTTGCGAAGTTGACGAACTGCTGCAGTGGCTACATACGCACCCGACACGTCTGCCGCGAGCGATTCTTTCGACACGGAGGTCGCCAGCAGGGTTGACGCTGCTCCTGCTGCTACCCTGACGAAATTGACCCTGTCCATCCTATCCATCGCCGTCGCCTCAAGGACGAGCTTCCTCCCGCGATCTCCCACTCCGCAACGTCGCTCCGTTCCTGCACTTAATTCCCTGGTACAGCAGTAGCAACGAGAAACGAAACATCGAAAATACCTGGAGCTACGTGCATGTCCAGCAAGAGCAAGCGGGGTGTGCATGCCGTGATGCAGCAGCTGTGCCCTCTTCTTTGCTCGATCGTTTCAGCAGTAGGTACTGCTACTGCTGGTAGACTGGTAAACAACAAAGGTCGCACCCTAAGATGTCGGGAGACATGTCAAGCAAGGTACTAAATAAAATCATGCGCTGTCTGTCAAGGGTGTGTGTGTGTTCTTTCTTTCTACCCGAAGGCATTCAGCACAACCAGTGTCCGTGCCGATTTTTCAATCCTACTAATAGAAGAGATACAAGTTCTGTGGTCACAAAGCTACCCCACAGAGATACTACGTTGCCACGTATGCAAGAAAAATCAATAATAGGAGAAACAAACTGTCGTGCCCCCCCCCGCCCGCAGGCCATGCGACAAGCACTTGAAAAAAAAGAGGATGGTAGGAAAAAAACATCACTATTAATACTACTTGTATGAAGAGTTGGACACAGAACCAATCGAAGATAACGAAGGGGATATAACAAACAGGCGACTGAAGCACAGAGCACCGCCCTCCAGGTAGCGGCAAAGGTTTGTCGTACGGGGGGCACAGCCAGATTCTCCCTACTAGTCCGCCTGGTACCTTGCTAACCTGACTGCCGTCTCCGCCCTGGTTTAGGGCCGAGTGATCTAGACTAAAATATACTATTGATAGTTTGGTGTCCAGTCAAGGCTTGTCAAGGCAAGGCTGCCGTCTGTCACGGGGTGAAAATGTTAATGTTGTCTCCTGACATTTTTGGTCGCACCTGTGTCTCGTTGCACTGCTTCCTCTCAGATGAACAAATAATTGCGCATGATCGATTGATCGTGGATTGCCTTGAGAACGAGCGGTTGGAGCAAAGGCACTTGCAGGGGAGTACAGAGTAAGTAGAAGCGCAGCCATGCACAAGGAGTCCATCGGAGCAGTAACAGTGAAGATGTGGAACCACGTATATACCAAGGGTGTCAAAGATCAAAGATAGCTGCTGGGTCCCAAATCCCAAATCCCAAGGTCGACAAGGGAGTTCCACTCTTCGAGCTATGCGATACAGGGTACGGGATGCGGGGGGTGCGGGGAGGTTTGAGTCTTGAGTGGAATCCGTTGGTACTACCAGCAATTGGGCAACATGCGTGCGAAGCCTCGGGGGGGGGGAATGACCGGGTTAGAGAGGATCGAGGAGATTACTGCTAATGGAGTCCGGGCTGGTGCTGCCGTTTCTAGTATGTCTCAAGCAGTGCAAGAACGTGAGTACTCCGCGTGTTGTTGCATTTACTTCCAAGGGGCAATACGTACTGCTGCTTTGGCGATATATCCGGCTATCTCGTTTACTCGTTGAGCTTGAACGTCGTACGCGACCATCCATGCACGCTTTGAACATGTGTTCCTGTCCCGGTACCACCATAAGCGTATCACACCGCCTGCGTGACAGTTCTTTCCAACAGCGTCGATGCGGGTGCAACGTGCGTGGACATCAAGATTGACCTGCCATCCTATCGCCTCTCTGTCGCGGACAACGGGGGGGGCATTCCAGCGGAGAAGCTACAATCGCTTGTTGCTTCAGCCCGGGGTGAGAGCTATTCATAGCTAAGTCGCCTTCGACAGTGCGTGGTCCTCCCTTATTGTGGTGGAAGAAGTGGACCCCGTAACACTGTTGTGTTTTCCAACCTGCCGAGCGATGGATCTATGTATCTATCAATTTGTACAAGACGCCTCAATCCTTGAGTTGAGCCCTATCACCTCAGTGCGCTGACTCTATTTTATTCATTCATAGGCTGCAAAGGGCTCGTACTCGTACCTGGTATAAATACCATATCCACCCGTATAGTCTACAGGTACACTGCCGCACGAGTAGGCCGTACCAGCAACATCGCAACGTACAGCCGCTAACTGGTAGTTTTTACCGGGGGTTCTCCTGATCAGCATGTTCTGATGACCAGCGTAAGTTCAAAAAGCTATTTCGACATCCTACCCCTGTCTGCTGTTCTACGTATCGCACCAACATTCGATCGCTCGATAAGCTACCCTTGGTGAGTCTTCTCTTCTTTCTCAGTTGCGGTCCTCACTTTTCCTCTTCCCTCTTTCCTCGAACGCAGCGACGTCGAAGGCGAGCTCAGCGGAAGACATGCATCGCGCATGTACTTACGGTTTTCGCGGCGAAGCTCTGTACAGCCTTGGATTGACGTCTCTGATCGAGATACAGAGTCGCTGCGCCGGCAAGGAATCGCACGCAAAGGTGACGCGAGTGACAGCAGCGCGTCAGGGTTACGCCTTGGTGTACCGGTAGTTGGGGCGGCTCCGGCTGCACCTTGTGATAGCTGGAGCTATGGCTGTATCGCAGCTGCAGGCAGTTGCACAAAGGCAGTCAGCAACGTGAACAGTTGATTTCAACAACTGCTAATTATTGCAACCCGAGCTGCGATCGACTGCTGTTGAGAACGTCTTCTCTACAGGGCTTTTCTCGCTGTTACTGCTCATGTATACTTGTAGCTTGGAGTGCTTCTTAGAGCGCTGTACCTCTGCTCATGATGCTTTGCTTATGTATGTCATGTTCTCCTCGTTTGTTATTCTTGATTTGGACGAAAGTGTACGCGGCGGTTCGGCTGTTCTAATGTTGATCCCAGGATGTTTTTGGAGATACCTACCTTCTACCGCCGGTTCAAAATATGCACTACCGTCCTGAAAAGGTTAACGAGTACATCATGCGCTTCAAATAGTCCTCCTGGCCTACCGTGGTACCTGCCTCTTTATGCCTACGCCCATTAGATTAAGCACTCCCAACACTCGTCGATTCGCGTCGAACTATCAGTGTTCACACTACAGTAGGTGTTGCCGGCGTGGTTCTCTTGTGACGTACCGGTTGACGTTATAGCCGCAGTCTTCAAGAAACGGCGTGATGTATACGAGTTTATATTACATCGAACTACTTCCTACTGAAAACCAGAGTCATGGGGTACTTTCAAAAGGCTGCGCGGCTCCTTTCCTCCAGACCACTGATGCGACCGGTTTTTGTACTCTGTTCATTACCTATCCTATTGCCGCTGTGACTATGCTACATCAGTTACTGGTGTTGACATTGCGTGGATGCTTACCGAGCTATTGTTCGTTCATATTTTTTTCGAAATCCCCCCCGAAAAGTGAACGGAAAATGATGACAAACTTGACCGACGCCCCTGCTATCTGCACTTCAGGCAACTGCTTTAACTCCAGTCGCAGAGCTGGCGCCGTTCTCGTGGTATTCCTCTGTGTCCCATTGCATAAGACGCTATTAATATCAGGGTTTACGCCTGAATACCAAGCAAGGAGATATATGGCGCCACAATATGAGTTGGAGCACAGACTGGTTCGGGCTACATAGGTTTGAGTGGTGTGAGTATGGTGTGGCGATGTGGTGTGTACCGCCCGCCTAGACTTCTGGAAGCGGCGACTTTTACACTCGCTCATCACCATCTTCGATAAATGTTAATCGACGATCGTTATTCTAAAAAAGGGTTCAATTGAATGTTCCGATGGTTCAGGTGGTTCGAGAGGGCCACACTTTACACTTCGGGCCTGCACGTGCACCCCTGCGCACTGGCACTATCGTCACATTGCGTGACGCGTTTTTCAAATGGCCTGTGCGTCGAAAGGCAGCCAACGAGGTGAGTGTTTTGGTCAAAATAACTTGCTGGTGTTGCAGCCTTGACCGTATTGCACCTGCAAGCTGCCGCCTGGGCGACCACACGAATCATTCGGTATGTTTGCGAAGCTCCAATGCAATCCTCCTGGTTTGTATTCGTTTGTCCTCGCCTCTGTGACCCCGCGTGCTCTTTCTCGGTATTTTACGTCTCAAAATTATGGTGTTTTCGCTCTCTTGGGCGTCATGACCTGCAATCACTCTTACACAGGTCAACCCCTCTACCTCGTCTTGCCAATACCACAGGTGACAGAGATGCTGCGTATCAAGGAGCAGGTTGCAAGGGTGGCGCTCGTGAACAACTCAGTCGCGATCACCGTCATCGATTCTGGTTAGTGCCTCCGCAGGGGTCGACCCTTATCGAAAACATTCCTGAACGACCGATCGTAGCAACTATTAGGTAACGAGGCCGGCGCCGTGAGCTTTTTCTTGTGTTCGGCAACGACTCCTGTCGTCTACAATTGCCTGTTTCGCCACCCGCAGCGAAGTCCAAGCAGGTGGTGAGGGCTACTGCGACGGGGAGCGTTACCCGCAGCTTCGCCCAGCTGTTTTCGTCGGACAAACTCTCCACGGCGCGGAAGGTGGACGAAGTACTTCAAAAGAGCGAAGCGTACAGTATTTCTCTTGCCGAACGGTACTGCCTGCTGTTATGTCAACTGTATGGTCAGGTATGGGCCAACTCTGAGAGATTGGTAGGTACAAATGGCTTGGTATGGTCCGGTCTCAGTATTCCCGAATTTCAGCCCGGTATGCCGAATGTACCGATATGATGCGTGGCTGGGATGAGCACTGCAGTAGGCCCAGCTGCATCGACTGAAACTCAGGGACGCCTTTCGTTCGTGTTTTCCTATGACGAAATTGCTGAATTGCGGATTGCAGAGTACAGGTAGGTTTACCAAGCATCCCTAGCCCTTACGCCGTCGCGTCTCCTCCTCCTCCTCCTCTCCAACGCACAGCTGACGTTCGACTTTAAGCAATTCCGGATAACGGGCTACTTGTCTCCGCCATCGTCGACCGCCTGCCATTGGTCCAAGGAGTTCCAGGTGATGTTCGGTCTCGTTCGACCAACCACTTTTCTGTTTGTCTCTAGCCACCAGCTCATTCCCATTTACTAATAGCGTTCCAGTAGAACTTATCTCAAACAGCAAAGGTTGAATGGTCTTCGTGGCGTCAGGAGGGGGTCTATATGGTGGCTTCGTTTTGGTGCGAAGACGTCTTGTTGCTGCTGGTTGCGTAATCTAAACATGCCCACAAGTTACGTATTCTGAACATGTCCACAGGACTACTGCTTCTGGTGTTGATGCCATTTTCCCCTTATACATATAGCGGTAAAAGGGAGCGCTACCCACCCGTTCTTCCGCGCTATAAATAAACGTCTTAATCTTGACTATCCCTCTTGCTCGCCGTCCCGTCGTCGCCTTGCGCCCTTGTCCAACTATTTATTGTGACGCGTTGTGGTAGTTTGTGTACGTGAATCGACGCTGCGTGCGAAGGCTCGACGTCTTGCAAAAGGCCATCAACAACGCCTTCGCTCCTTGCATGGCCCTTCTCGCCGGTCGCGGCGGCGCTGACGGCCAGAGTATCATCCGGAGAGTGCGGGATCCGAACGCCTCCTCGGGGCAGCGTCAGGTGATTCTTTCGTATTTCCGGCATAGTTCCGGGGGGTATTCTCAGCAGAAAGGATATTACTTTTATATTTGTTATCCTCCGGCGGAGGGGAAAAAATTAAGCGTAAGCTCACCACACTTTCACGTTTAAAATTCGTGCCGCCCGTACCACCCCACGCCAACACATCTTCCTTTCGGCCAGAGGCTGTCCTTAGTAGCTATGCTCCATTTGGAAGAGGACTGCATAGACCTTGGATCTGCTTCAACGAAATGGTTGAAGTGTACTTTTCTTCAGCGCAAACCCAAACCCTAGCCCTGCACGCCTGGAAAAATACTCGGAGGTGTGGAGTATCAACCAAGTTTTCGGAGCTGGACGGAGTCGTGAACAAAACCTCTTTGGAATGGAAGGCCCCCCCAACGAAAGCGAGTGTCACTTCGAATGCACCGCGAATCGCGCCTTGTAGTGCCTGGTATATGTGTATGATGTCTAAGCCCTCCTCGTGCCTACAAAATTCGTTTCGTTGGTGGTCAGGAGCTATTCCCAGTGTTTGTGCTCAATTTGGAGTGCCCGCCCGACCAAGTGGATATCACTTCCGAACCTGACAAGACCTGGGTGGAGTTCTCGGATTGGCCCGCTGCTCGGAACGCGTGCGTGGCCATGTTGTTGGTGAGCAGTTGTCGTGAGTGGAGCCCTCTCCAGCAGCGGATTCTCTGGACTCGGTAAAATTTGGTAGGTAGGACGCGTTCCGTATTTTTGCTGGTGGGGATACCAAGCAGTGCCGGGAATGGTGGCGCGAACAGTTGATTTTTTTTTGTGGCTCTGTTAGAGCGACGCACCGCTTGCGATCCTGTGGACAAAACCGGAAAGATTGAGGTTGTCGAATGATCTGCGGGCCCAAGAAGAGAAATGCAGAGGTTCAGGATTGATGCTATCCGAAGCTGAACTGGAGAACAGTATGTTCTCGCCAATTTGTGTCGGCCGACATGAGCGCTGGATCACACCAAGGCGCCCCAAGCACGTTTCTTTGGCCGCAAAAAAGCTCGCCATACCTACCGGGTACATCTTTTGTTCATAAACCGCCCACGCCCGCGCACGGCACGCTCGTTTGGGTGCTCTTGCGAAAACGTCGTGGCGACAGGGCTATTTTTCCAACCACACTTTCGGGCGCTTTCTGAACAACGCTCCCGCACAACCGCCATGTGTGTATAGCCTGCTCGTCATTGACTACCTGTGCGCTCGCTCGATTAGTTGCGACCACGAAGAGCTCAAGCAAGATTATCCACTCCGCCCGTCGAGCAAGATAGCCCACTCCGCCCGTCACTGTCCCGCTGCAACACGATTACCTCAGGCCTTTCTATCCCATTTCCCGTATGCGGTTCCGAGCACGGTCTTGCGGGACCTCCAGCGGGCGTTCCAGAGAAACGAACGCGGCGAGGCATGGACAACAGCGAGCCCGCCGCCGCCCGCTCGCGGTGCCTCGCGAGCCTCTCCAGAACCTGCGCCCTCGCCTTCTCCCTCTCCCATGCGGCTCATGGCGTCGGACCTAGGAACGCTCTCAGATGTGGCGATGCCGGGGACCGTGGACAGTTGTGCCTGGATGGGCAAAGACCCAGGGTGGAATGTGACTGGCGAGGAAGATGGAGAGGTGATGGTGAGTGAGATCAAGTTCCCCCCCCTGCGCTTACCTGCCTTTCGACCTTCCTGTTTACCTGTTGTTGCTATTGTCCTACAGTAGCGTATGCTGTGTGCGGCGGTCCCTTTTATGGTGCGAAAGGTACAGTATACACCGTGCCTCCGTGAAGTTTTGATGAACTGCTACCAGATTAAGGTGATATTAATAGATGCGGCCGTTTGCGTGAGTAGATGATGTTTTTGCTTTGAAGCCTTACGCACCCGCCGCCCCACACGCGAGTGTCAACCATTATTTATTTTTAGAACGTACCCACCCACAGAAATGTTTCGTTTGTTTACCTCCCCCGAGTTTGCAGCTCCCCCGACGAAACAAACCAAGCTCTAGTGATGCCCATCATTCACCTTGCAATTTGCCCACCATCCGGCTTACTTTCAGGAGTTCCAAGGCGGTGGGAACCGTGGTGGGGGAGTTTTGTATCCGTCCCCTGCCTCGCGCTTCGGTGCCCGCGACAGAGATTCGTCGCGGCTGACAACCGCTCCGTTCTGCCCGATTGCCGATGACGGCGGCGTTGCCATGGATGTGTCCCCGCACCTCGCGGGCCGCCGAGAAGGCAGGAGTCCCGACGGAAGGAGTCCCGACGAAGACCGCTGGGACACGAGTCATTCTCCGTTCTTCGACAATTTTGATGGTCGGGGGCGTTACAGCAGTGGCCGTGAAAGTCCGAAGTCACGCCAGCTTGGTCGTGAAGGAAGACGTGCTGTTAGTAGCTATCGGAGGGGAGGAGCCCGTCTTGGTTCCAGTTTGGAGTCGCCGGTTGCCGCCGCCAGCGTCTGGTGCCCCTCCGCTCCGAAGTTGGAGGAAAGAGCCTGGGGGGGTAAGCGTAGCGATGAACCCGAGAACAGGGCGAGAGGGCAGCCGAGGCAAGACGTGCACGGCCATAGAGGCGGTGTGAGGGAAGGGTGGGCCGCGAATGTGTCCGACGTCAGGTCGCAAACCACACCACCGCCGCCGACTGCGGCAAATTTTGGTGCAATCGATAATCCACAGAACAGCCGCAGTGGGGCTTACTCGAAGCAGCAGCACGCGTGTAGGCGGCTGAGAGGCGGCGATAGCGACAGCCCGGACCCATTGGTTGTTTCGCGGAACAGCCAGAAGGGAAGGTGGCTTGGATTCCTTCCGGCGGTGACCGAAGAAATGCGCTCAAGCAAGCGATGTAAGGATCATATGTATACGATGGAAGGAGGAAACGCGCGGAGCTTGTCGAGGCTGTTCGACTATGCTTTCACGGACAAGAGTAAGGGTCAGCGTCAAGGACTCGACATAACGGTCGGAGGAAGCGAACGCTCCCGAAATGATGGAAGACACCTCGATGGCGGGGACGGCGGACGAAGTCCTCGAGCGACGCTTCCAACTGAAGTGGAGGACGCTGCCAGGGCGGGCCAAGATGCTAGACGCCCCCGATCGTCGTCGTCACCACCACCGCCATCGAGAGGTGCTCTCGCCGCTGGCAAGGAAAAGCAAGCCCTCGTCGGTGTTACGGTGCGACGGCCACAGAGTCCTCAGTTTGGTTTCATGGCCGAGAGCGACCAGTCCGATGGTTTCATAGATGAGAACGACCAGTTCAATAGTTTCATGGCCGAGAACGACAAATCCAATGCTCGGCAGCGGTGTCCCTCTTGGCAGCAAGACTCGCTCAACACTTGGCGAAACGACGAAGAGGGGTCAAAATGTGTCACCGTTGGCGAATCGGAGGTGGTCGATGCGGGGCAGCAGGTTCTTCAAAGCAGTGATCATGCCGATAAAACTGGAAGGTACAACGAAGGTTCTGCTATGCCGAATACTGGGATGGTGGCGGGAACCGCAACAAGTCGAAGCGTGGAACACTCCCCATCGGTTGGATGGGCGGGAGATATACCGTGCCCAGCAGCTGGCACCGCGTGCACTCCTCCCCGCGCGAGCAAACGAAGACGGCCAGAATCCTGTGCAACGGCAATATATGCTCTCGCGGGAACCCCGCCTCCCTTTCCCCTGGCTTCCGGTCGCTCTGCAAATTTAGGTCACATCAATCAGGAAGGGGCTTCGCGACCACCATCGCGGCCACTTGATAAAACGCGCTCTCCTGAAGCTGAGAACGGGCTCGGTTTGGATGGTGGTGGCACTTATGCTGGCGGTGACACGGCGGGTGCTCCGCGCCTTCCTGGTACAGGGGATGGGGCCTGGGTCCAAGGACGCGGTAGTTTGTGCGATGCAAGCGGCGAGAACGGCGTGATGGAGTATGAAGATGGAGCAGGAGAGACGATGACGCTGCCGCCACCATCGCCACCGCCGCCGGAAGATGAGTTATCCGCTGCTGAAGACCGCGCCATTGGTGAACCGCTGGAAGCTGGCATGTTTGCTGAGATGTCACGATTGGACGGTGCTCGCGAAGGGGAGGGCAGCGGGTGGGTCGAGGAGGACAGTCAGCGAGCAGCAGGGGTTCAGCTGGAGGCAGGAGTGTTCACTGAGACGCGTCGCCTGAACAGTGTTCGCGAAGGGAAGGCCAATGGGTGGGTCGAGGAAGACAGTCAGCAAGCAGAAGGGCTTCACTTGGAGGCAAAAAATGTCGCTGACACGCCTCGCTTGGACCTTGCGCGTGCAGGGAACGCCACTGCTTGGGTCGGGGAGGGCAGTCAACGATTAGCAGGGCTTGAACCACTGGATCAGCAGCACGAAGGCTTCGTGGGGAGAAATGAGACCACCCCTGACGTTGGTGCCACACCCGGACCTCCTCCCCCAAGACCGGGGGCTGGGAGCGGCAATGACCGCCATCGTTCCAAGGACTACCCGGGCTCTACTGTTTCGGCGCGTGCTGCAGATGTGGTGTTGGCATACGATCGGGATGTGCTCGGCGGTGACGGACTGGCTGATAAAAGGTACGTACGTAAGGTCGGGTGATTTGAGCTTGAGCTCGGCAACGGTTTTCTTGGAAGCACAATATAGGCAGATTCGCGAGGCAGATCCGGCAACGCTTTCTTCTTTCTTGCGACGGTAGTTTTCGTTCGAGTTTCACGGCGAGTGTTGGTCCTGTGTTGATGGTGTCGATTGATGACGAAGCGGATGGCCAAGGCTAGATACCCCAGACACTTGAAAAGGAGCCCACGCACCGCGCTCTAGGTCAAGCGAGATTTCCGTCGCTTCCCGGTGATTGATCGTGTGTCGTGGCTGCGGCTACTGTACCCCGATTGATCGATCATGTGTCTGGTTCGAGTAACCTTGCGGCTTCCCGAGTGCACAAGTATTGGCGGTATTTATGTTGTGTGCCGCTATTACCGGAAGGAAGAACATGTGGTGATTATCATCTGCAAGAAAACCACCACGAAAGCGGCAATGTAAGAAGACTTTGTTTCGTGGTGCGTAAAGAACAGGTACCACTCCAAAATCGATGAAGGTTTCCCTCAGTCCTTGCTCCGATGTAGCAATACCGTTTGTTATGTCGTCCGCCCCCGCTTGTCCGTTTTCTGCTCTCGCGATACACCAGTTGTCACATGCCAGATCCTTATCCTGGCAGCGCCGCCCTTGGTTACCTGCAAGGATCGTGTACAAATTCAGAAGACGATAGTGGTGTCGAGGTCGAACAAGCTTTGGGCCAGAGTACCCCGGTACGTGCCGCCGCCGAGCAAGCAATATCTGAAGTGTTACAAGCAGGTCGGGACGAGGTCGGTGCGGGACCTGGAGCTGTGGCGGTAACTGTCACCCCAAAGGAGCTGGCACAGGCGCGCGTGATTGGTCAGGTGCGGGTCGGCAGCGGGAAGGGGGGGCCTTCGGGAGTGCGGTCCGTATCGCTAGAAGGGTAACTGAGGTGGGATGGTGGATTCTCCCGTGGGGGAACTCTAAAATAGGATGGATGCTGCAATCCTTTGTCAAGTTTGAACAAACAAGCTACGTACCAGGAATAAAGTTTAAGTGAAAGCACACCCATTGTGGCACAGACAGCACAGGGATACGAATATGATATCCGTTTTTTGTCCTCGTTTGCCGTGTGGGCCTGGACCAAGCTCTGTGCTCTGGGCTGGCTATAGTACTCGAGCATTTCACGAGCATCCTATAACATCAACTCAGCAACTCAACCCTCGCCTACGGAGCGAAGACCTTCTGGTTTGTTTAAAGAGATGGCCTGAGGAAAAAAATCGTTCGGGGAATACATGACTTACCTGTAGAGCTATTCCGCTATTTTCGCGTCGTTCGTCTCGATTTTACCTTTTTGCAAGAGCTGGTTTCGCGTCCTTCGTCTGGAATTGACACATTTTCGATACTGTCGGCCCATTCCTTTCATACGAATAGGCGGGGCGCAATTTTATTCTACTGCGAGCGAGGACGGGCGCGCTTTTGTGCGTCGACCAGCACGCTGCCGACGAGAGAATCATGCTGGAAGATCTTCAGCGCCAGGTCTGTTACGTCTTACGTCGTCTTCGCCGCCTTGCAGTTCCTGCTGCAGTACATACCTCTGACCTTTCGGTAATCCGTGCTGAAGTGCACCCACGTGTACGGGGAAAAGTCACTTGCGTTTAGAGTGGAAATGTTGTTGCAGTTCCTTGTTCCCGCTGAGATGGTGCTGACAGGACCAGTTGCATTACCATATCTCTCTAGCTTCATTCGGACCATGTAGCGCTCGGTTGGCGTGGCACGCAGCCATGACACACGTAAGTCGCTCGCTTGTATTACCGCTGGCGCCTAGTCGATGCTCGCGGTGTGATCCACGGAAGCTCTTCGGAGAACCGCATGACCATGCGAGTCGCTGGCGTAGTCGCTGACGCTGAATCGGTGCTCGTGGTGTTGTATTCCGGGTGGGCGAATGTAGTAGTAAACAGTGATCAGAACCCACGATGGATCCGAAAACCAGATACACCCATAATTTGTATACTCCTTATTAGGTTTTGATTACGGCGTTCCCCCATAGCAGCCCTTCAGAAGAGCACCATGGCCACATGTGAGTCGCTCGCTGGCGGCAAGGCGATGCCTTGTAGCGTGGTAGCATGGCAGCTCTTGTGAGAAACAAAGCCAACAAACTTCTCCCGGATTGCTCTGGACTTTGCTGTGTCGCTAGGTGTTCGGCGAGAAGAAGGATAGGCGCAACATCGAGAGGCTGGAGCTCGACCCCCCGGAGACCCTGTCAATTACAAGCTCCGATAGGGAACTGCTGAAGCAGCACCGAAAGGTCCGAGCAAAAATAGTGTTTTCCCGGTACCTTTCGTGTTTCCTCCTTGGAATGTTCTGATGCTGCTTTTTTATTTCAGGGCTTCAAAAGATGCCTCTGTTGTACATCAAGGCTGAAATTTGAGGAACGTATGTCGTGGCCACAATAAAAAATGCGAACCCTGTTCTTGGTCGTGACGTCTTCAGGAGTGGCATATACGCTGGAGTACCTAGTTGTTTCGATCATACTCTGGTATGCATCCGCATGTGCCCGAGTACCTCCAGAGTGTATACGCACAAGAAATACTAAACACACCCTTGCAAGTGTTCACAAACCTATGGCCCACTTTGGTCGAGATAATGATATGTTCCTCTTGTGTCTTGGAATAAATTCGACCTTCCGAAGCAGCTGGATACCCATCATGCAAGCTTGTTATTGTTGTCGATCTCCACGGCCCATAACTTTCATGTCATATTTTATCATCCAGATTCTGTGTTCTTGGCACTTCGACGTGGAGGTCAAGGAGAAGCGGGAGAGCCACGGTGGCGCACCCGTGGTCACCTTACGGACCGTACCGGTACTGTGCGGTGTGAGAATGTCCATGCAGGTATGAAAAGTGGTTGGGTACACAAGGGCGGTTATCAGTCATATTTATTTCCCTTCCAGGAAGATTACATTGTGCGGGAGTGCCCGCATGCAGAGTTCTGAGGTTGTATTATTTCACGGAGACCCGGCAGTTGGCTTTAGAGAGCTCGACCTCCTTTTCGTTCCATTTATTACCCGCGGATGGTGAAATTTGCATTCTTCCGCGGCGTGCGGTTTTTCCATTGTGGATCAGCACTTAACTACGTACTATAGGAGTGCGGCATAGGCTCCTTAACTATTTGATTACCACCGTTCAATATTATGCTGTAATATAAAAATCCGACTGATGATGGTGTGATGCCTGGGCTGAAAGTGGACGGTATGAGCCGGGCGAGGCAACGATTGGTGCTACGATAGGTGAGTATGGTGCCACGATTTTCGTGTGCACCTTTCACCCACTCGAGGAAGTGGCTCTGTGCCTCGCTCAATAATGGGGCTTGAGTTTGCTTTCGTTGGCGCAGCGAATACAAACAGTTCCATGCGGTATGTCAAATGCCGTAGAAAGATGAGTCTGGAACGAATTGGGGTAGTCACGCGGCCGAGTGGCTTTGGGCGGCTGAAACGAAATGGCGGAAAAGCGACCCCTCTACCATACGTAGCCTTGGTCCAGCGTCTCTTATATCTCACGCACGCTGTGTTTGCTGTGGCACTGTAGGGCTTGGTCATGCTGAGAATGGGGGATAAGGGGCCACTTCGATTGCTGTTCTCCTCCATCTCAAGCTCAAGAGTCATTACCATCGTATTTCACACCCGGCGTGGCTTCTGGCCGTGAATTACACGTGGTGATCTATATACGAGTAACTAGTTAGAAGTTACATATAGCCAGATATCTGGTATATACACGTGTATTTATACCAGGTACACACCGGGTGTACACGGGGAAAAAAATTTGACACACTCCTTTTTTTTTAAAAGACGACATTTTAGAAATAATGACTAGAATGCGTTTTTTTCAACATGGTACAGAAATCCCATCCCACTGGCGTCTTGCTCCTACTGTAATACTATTTTCACGGCTGTGGTGTATACGTGCAGTCAATCAATCTGCCAAAAACGTTTCTCGCTCGTGCGTGACCTCTTAGGACCTGATAGGGTTTCTACATCACTTGCGTGAAACTGTGGAACCTGGCTCGTCTGCCAAGTGGCTAAGGCCTCCCCAGGTACAGCACATCCTCAACTACAAGGCATGCCACTCTGCAATCAGGTGCGTGGTACCCCAGGATCCACGCGTAGAATACTTTTGGCTGTCGCTTGCTCCGAGATTACTTGATATATACCGAAAAGATACCGTGATTTTCGCCGACAGTTGCTATTGTACTGAAGCAGTCGGATTTTAATCACGGCGTGTGTGTACCAGCTATCAAATAAAAATGTTTCATTTGGTTGTGGATAATAATTCTGCATATTGTCCGTATGCAAAGTTGCGGTAGAAAACCAAAAAACAGCAAGAAAAGCACCACTCACCACTTGCTCAAGCGAAGCCTCGGAGAAGGGTATGGTACCGCTTGCAGTCGCCTAAGTAGACGCTTAGACAGAAAACAGTTACAAATTGATATTTAAAGTATATATCAGCGTCCAACCAACCTAGGCTGGGCAAACGATATTTACTGTTTCAGTTTCTTCATGTTTTGTTTTTGACACCCACGCTGCACGTTGTCTACCAGGTGGCAAGTGACATACCAGATACTAACATTAATACTGGGTAGTACTTGTATTGGGTGTACCGACCGTGCATCACAGAGCGGCGTGAGGGTTCTCGTGCACGGTCGGCGTATTTTTCTATCGGTCTGCTTGGTAGACCGCCTGCTGACACGGGGTCTGGGGCAGGCGTTGCACTCCGACGGGCCTACCGCGCAAGGAAGCGATAGCACTGCATCCCCTTCTCCCCGCCCTCTACCGTAAGCAACTATGAACACACTATTAATAGTAATCATGAACAGATTAATAGTACCTATTAACAGATTAGCACTAACTATTGGCATATTGATAGTAACCAATAATGCACAGCTTACTGGTGAAGCAAGTGCTTTTGCTTCGTATTTTGAGTCCGTGTGCACAAGTAAGGCTCCGCCCCGCCTCCCTCGAGTCTGTGGTCAGGTTTGGGGATTTTCTGTCTCGGGCCGAGTGCGTCGACCTGATCAAGAAGCTAGCTGCTTGCGCACGACCTTTCTGCTGTGCCCACGGACGCCCGAGCGTGGTCCCGATTTGTGTCTTGGGGGGGGGTGTATCAGTGCCAAGCGGAAGGAAGGAGTACGCCCGGAGGCCTGGGGGGGGCAGGTGTGCAACCGCCAGGCATAGCCGGCTACCCACGAAGCGAGCGGGCGCAGTGGGGTGATGATGACTTTATCGGCAATCGTTAATTTTTAGTATGCAGAACGGCAGGGAGAGTTGTGCATGTGGGCAAGGTCTGTCGTAGTGAATGGTGCGGCTGCCGTTGCGAGTAGGAAGGATGCTGTCGGTGAACATTGCGCCGCTCTTCAACACATGTTTACCCACTGGCAACCATTGGGCCAGTCTCACGGCTTGTGCGGCTAAGGATTAATAGACCGGAACGCGATCTTCATTCGAGTTTGCAGTCCAAAGATATCTGGGTGGTATACTCATATATCCAGGGGATTACGTTCAGGCCGTGTGCCTCAACTGCCCTGGGCAATGAATGCGAGGCTTTTGCGCTGTCTATCGTGTCGCTACTCTGCGGCATAAGGTGGATCTCACTCGGCAGCACGAAACGTGAAGGAGATGCTCAGATGACCATCAATCAGAGTTGATCAATCAGGTGTCCGATAGTTAAACCGTGTTCGATACTACTGTAGGGCCGTGCAATCCTGTCTTTTGCCTTTCCCTGCCTGTACTGTAGTGCAAGCCGCTCGTTTTTTCTTGCACGTTGTTTATCGCCCACATAATACACCATGTATTACATACTCGGATAATCGCCCTCCGATCTGGTCACATCAGCTTCAAGCCGCCACGCTCGATATCGTGCCACGCTTCGTAGCGTGATCCTGACGGGGTGTGGGATGATGGTGCTGGGTATAGTTGAGGACAACGAGGAAAAGTTTTGTGGGCAAGTGCGTGGAACAGGATTCATGGCGGGGTGGGTAATTAAATACTTTGACACAAGAAGACGAAGCGGGATCGAAAAAAAAGGCGCGAGTGGGCTATTAGTGCCGTCCTCGATCCTGGAGATAGCGAACTACCTGGTACGAAATAACTTATCGGCGGACTGAAGACTTGCCGGCGGAGAAGCTGAAGCGAATTTTCGGGCTGTTGCTTTTAATTATTGTTCCCGGTACTGCTGTTGTACTCCTTGGTTGCCTCGGTCATCTTATATTGGCCATTACACTCATAACAGTTCTTCAACCTCGTTGTATAATACTATTCTCGTCGCCCCTTTCCCTGTCTGACTGGTGTGTGCATTGACCGGCGAGTGATTGAAGCAGATTGAAGCAGGTTGAAACAGGTTGGAGTGCCAAGGAGCTGCATTTTCCAGAATTTTTCTATGAAGGCGGGAATATTTGTCGCACTACGTATACCTGGTACATATTTTTTATCCCAAGCTGTGTCTTGCAGAACGATTAGAAAAATTTCCTTCTTGTGCTTTTGAGGAAGAGGACGTACCGTAGAGAATAACGAAGAAAACATGCGCGTACGGACATACGTATGGTATGTGGTTTCAGCCTGAGATAGCCATCAGAGTGCAGTCAGCAAATAAAAATATTCTCCCGGCGGGGCACACCGCACAGCAACACTGATGATATCACTCGTACATCGACAAAATAAAAGGATAACTTTGGATACATACATATTCATGACGTAGATAGGATAACTTTAGGCTGCTATGTATAACCCCGCCATTTTCCTTACCAACTCAATCGCGGACTACCGGTATAAGCTCGCCGCCTTATTTTTACACTACGAGAATAATACTACTATTACCCTCCAATAATAGTGCAGAAGTGCAGTCTAGCAGTGGTTTCATGCGACTTAAGTACGGAGTCGGTAAATGGCCATAAACAAGCGTAGACCGGCTCGGTGGCAGTTTCGTTTCAGTGTTCAGGTGTCGATCGTAGTGAGGACGCTAAGATCGACCCTGACTGTAGGTGAACTTATCGTAATTTCCTTTTGAGCCAGTTACGAACTGGCTCAAAGACTGTCTTCGTATGATACATACCTTCAAATTTATAAGTGTCACAACCGGCGTCATCACCGCCGACGGTTGCGTTTGTCTTGAAAATATCCACTATTACGGGGGACCATCATAGTAAATAGGACCAAATATTGTTACTAAAAATAGGTAAATATATAGTTTTTTGTATCTACCGTAGGTCTTATTTACGATGGTCCCCCGTAATACATGGAGGAATTCGACTGTTTTGTCTTAAATCGAGCGCTCAAGGGGACAGCTAGCTGCGGTGTCGTCGGTTGCCACAGTACGAGAGTTTACAGTCTACCACGTATTTTTGCAGCTCGGTTGCGATGAGGGGGATTCCGCACAATGCTGCTGTACTCTCTCGCTGTAACATGGCATAGGATAGCCGGCGTCCCCGGTGGCTTGGTAGGTAGTCCGCGCGCTTATCAAGATCAACTTCGTGGGTTCAAATCCCACCGAGTGCATACCCAGAGGCTTTTTCTTGCATAAAAGAAATTGATTAGTAGTGGAGAGCGCGAGAGCGTGAGTTAGCTACACTCGATGAAAATCGACGAGCAGTGGGAATGCTGAACCCTATGCGCGACAAAA
>JBBMHQ010091840.1:0-10643 GCA_037834295.1 Postelsia palmaeformis | reverse complement strand
CCCCATTTCACAATGCTTGTTCTTTGCTTGAACCAATAATAGGACATCCCGAAACTCGTGGAGGGAAACGCAGTGCTCCTCGGAGACGCTTTGAAGGAGAAAGGCTTCGCTATCACGCAGCCCCAGGCGAGAATATCTCCTTTCGCAGCCGTTTTCGTGGCACGCGCCTAGTCGAACGAAAAGCGCAGTCGCCCCTCGGTGTTCGCTGCGGCGCGTTACAGCAGTGACAATGGGCTTTTCCCCTTTTGAGCTGGCCCATAATAAACACGTCCTGCAATAACCTTTTTTTCCCTCATCTTGGGAAGAATTTTTCTGGGCCCAATTTTTTCCCTGTTTTCATGAAGGGACGCGTTTTGCATCTGGACGATTCAGTCGCCACACGGGCACACAGGGGGCCGCTGAAATCATGCGAGTAGCTCCGACGGAAAGCTAAACACTTCAGCTTTCCAACGACCCTGCGTGTAGCCGAAAGTATGGGCTTTCATGTGAGGAAGAGGCGGGTAAGAATGGGCCATCAAGGACAAACTGCTTCAAAGGGGGGAACGCGTTCCTACCCACTTTCTGCTAGGAAAGATGCATATTTGGCATCGCTAACCAGCTCACGACTCGGACCGTGAAGTTTTTTTTAGAAACGTTTTTGCGAGAATGTCGGTCGTTCCTGAGATACACGAGCGTCCCAAGAAGGGTACCCCGATCCCCGCGTCCACGTCTACCTCATCTGCAATCCCATACTTTCGGCTTCAAGTATCGTTGGAAAGCTGAAGTCCTCGGCTATCCGTCGAGCCTAACACGAGAATGTATTGGGTCCCTGCTGCCTGTATCCGTATTGATATGCCCAGACGCAAATATTCTCTTCCAAGACATGAGGCAAAAAATTGATCGCCGCCGAAAACAAAACCAGTTATCCCGGGAACATACGAAAAAAAATGAAACCGCTGCCCACCTTTCAGTAAGGGCCACCGTAATAGTAGATTTTGCTAAATATTTCTGGGTAAAAGGCGTATTGGGGGCGCGGTAGCATCCCCGTCAGCCCTATAGGAGTTTTTTTCGCGAACAGGCTCGTGGGCAAGGGCATCTAGAAATGCATGCTTTAATGTTATCGACTCTAGGATTCCCCTAAATCATACGCCCTCGAAACCCTCAAATGTCGAGAGCCAGGGTGTTGTGCAAGCATCTTGTTGGACATCGTCCGAAGATGGTCCACGTCTCAACACTTAGGGTTGAGCTGTGGAGCGGGGGGGAGGGGGGTGTACTCATGTCGTGCATGACTGTAGTCGTGTGAACAATGCCGGGACGGAGCACGTCGGGTTTTCACCGGCTAGGCAGACATTATTTTCACCGAGCGTGAAGCGCCGTGAGGTGTTGAGTTGCGTGAAGGGGGAACTGCATCGTACGAAGAACCGGCCGTGACTTGATATGGATGACGGGTTCGGATTCATTGATTTGTTTTCTGGTGTGGCCACTTCCAGAGGCGGCAATGGGTATACCATGCCTCTGCCACGTAGGTGCCCCACCATATGCACACCACGTGATACGATCATTCCTTTTGGTCGGAGATAGAACTCTCCACCTCGCGCAAATTGTCGAACTCGGCCGTCAGCCGCGGTGACCGTAGCAACAAACAAAACCGGCACCCTCGTTGCCTCGTAGATCACGCAGTGAGAGGCGTGTATTACATCGTTGTCGCCAATCGATGCTAGCGTAACCGTATATTCATGAACTTAACACATATATCATATATGCATATCGGGGGGGGGGGGGGAGGGAGGTGGGGTGTGTGTCGCAGTTTCTGACCGATTGTCTAACTTATGCGTAGTAGATAGTCTAGTCTCCTTGAGTAATCTTACCGTCCTGGCGCCCACACCGAAAACAGGGAGGGCATTTCTTGGTGGCAGACACCACGCCGCTGGGCCTGAAGGGGCTGGAGTGCGCCAAACTCCTGCTAACGCAAGCTAAGGTGAGCGACTGGTTCCCGGCTGCAGCGCGAGGCGGTTGACCTACACTATCCCACTGCAGGAATGTGGGAGTGCGCCATTCTTTGTGGTCGAGTCCCCGACCCACTTTTCGCTGGTTGTTGTATGATAAAACCGTTGAGCGATGGGACTCTCTGGATAACGCCACCATGACCATCGCTGTATATGATGTGCTTTGGTTCTGATGGTTTGCGGGTGTCCATCCCACGGCTTCTGCTTTTACCGGGTATCGCAGGTTGGTGTCGTTCCTGGCATTATCTTCTACTTCGCCGATCCGAAAGACAGCAGCGGAGGAAGCCCCAACGAGGGGGGGGTGGACACGGACCGCCCCCTGCTACGGTTCGCCATCTGCAAGCGGCGCGATACGATCGAAGAAGCGGTTCGCCGAATCCGAGCGATGGTCTTCCCCCCCCTGAATTGAACGGCAAGAGGAGACGAGTAGGGCCGAGAAAAAACCCATCGAAGGATGACTACCGTGCACACATTTTTTTTGTTCAGTTGGGGCCTGCCTGGCAGTTTATTGGTGGTAGTGGCGTGAACACCTTCCTACAGAAGGTTCGCTGAACATTTTTCGTCTTGTGTATAGCCCCTTTGGCTCGTGAGAAGGAAGACATGACTAAACAACGTACTTGGAAGGAGGTTACCGCATCGGCGACACGAAGCAGCTCGAGGTTCTTGGTTACAGGGGGCGCTTAGGGAACGCTTGCATTGGTGTTCGAGCTACAATGCGAGCGGTTAGTCACGCGATAAGCGCGCAGTATGGTCTGCTGCGCGAGTGCTAAGACGATAGACGGGCACTCGCGTATGTTTCAATGGATTGTGCTCACGTGCTCTCGCCCCGTGGATGGCACTTTCGTACCGGTATACCTGGTATGTCGTTGTCGATATACATGCCCGAATTAAAAAAGGTTAGATGGAAGCCCATTTTTTGTTTGCGGAAACGCCCACGTTCAACCGTCGAGTTCATTGCAGCGAAAAGGTGTTCGACCGCCGGTGTAACTAACACCGCCACAGGAAATGTGCAAAGGCAAATCCCCTTACAGGGTGTGATTGAAAGCCAGGGACTGTTTTGCCCAAGGCCGCCTCCAAGTGCGGTGTGCACATGGTGTTTGTTGTCGACATCTTGTCGTGTGCCGTATGCTTCAGAGAGAACCTGCCGATTTCGTCTGGTTCCCCGGGGCTCGCTGTATCTTACTTGCTCAGGATCCCGAGACAGAAGCATTGCTTGGTCGTCCGAGGGGAGGTTGGCTCCCGGCCTTTTGGTTTCGCTTGTGTTAGTCGGATTTACAGTAACCCCCCTTCCCCTACTGTCCTTCACTGGCATGATATCGAGTACGTCCCTCGCCCCCTCCCCCACTTCATGAAACTTTCAACTTTGCATTGAAGATTGGGTCTCGTGTGGTAAAATAGCCGGAAAAAAATGACCGATTTCCACCGGGCGGCGGACATCTGATCTGACATTATTCTAAACTCCCCGACACGTAGGTGCACATACCATGCGCCAAATCAAGGAGAACGGATGGATGATGCATGACATTTAGTCAAGAGCTGTTAAAATCATGGAACGAACACCGTGCAATTGAATGACCACGTGACCAAAGAGAAGGAGCACCGAGCAGTACGCAGATTTTCTGATGTCTTCAAGGAAACACGCCGGTACAAAATGCGGGGGGATCGCTGGCCGAGCGTTCAACGGCGAAGGTCTACTAGGGAGTCTTAGTGGGGTAGCGCGACCCATGGTGAAACGCACTGCGATGGAGAAAGCGACGTACGGGGCATCCCGATGTATGAGTCAAGACTTTGTCTTATGCAAGCCGTCCTTGAACCTTGCACGGCAATAATAACTCTCCTGGAGGAAAGTATCCACTACATCAGCGGGGCAAGAATATAGAAGATGCGATCGCGGGGCGCCAGGACGGTTACCATGCGGATCGCCTGACACGAACGTGAGGTACATGTGTCTAGGGTGTGCTTTTTTAAAAAGTTGGCTCCAGGGTACGAGCCCGCGTTGGAGAAGCCATTCGGTGTAGCGCGATGGCAGATTGACTGAAAGGCACCGAGCCTCTAACGTGTGCATCTTCGTGCAGGATTAGGAACTCCCAGAAACTTGAACACTTTCCACTACAAATACGATCGCGAACACGCTGTAGATATTCTCGGAAGAGATTGGGAGAGAGACGGCGCGGGAGGGTGGATCGATATATGAAAATCGGAAGGGGGAAATGAAAATTGGAAGTGATCTTCGGAGTAGCTAGCGACATGACGAGGATTGAGTTAAAAATGAAATTCGAAAGGGGGAAATGAAACTTGGGAGTGATCTTCGAAGTAGCTAGCAACATGGCGAGGATTGAGTTCAAGAGGAAGTGCGACGAAACAGGACTGTACTGCTTTGCCATATGAAACATGAAACGCGAGGGAGAAGACTTTCGAGGCACGGTCAAACCGAGAACGAGCATGAAATAGCAGACGACAGGGACGAAAAACGTGTCGGCATTGTTGAGAAGGCTAAGCTGGAGAGTTTGTATTGCTTTCGGAACAGCGAAACCAAGGTAACGGGAGGCAGGAAACAGGGTAAGTGGCTCAGAGGGAACGGGACAGAAACGTAGGGGCGCAGAACAAGCAGACGAATCCAGAAACGGAGACGGGAAGAAAACTCATGAAAAACATAAACAAAATGCCCGTAGCGACGACGGAGAAGGAACAACAGACAAGAATAGGGCGGATAGTGGAACGAAAAATAACCTGATAATACGATCATGGAACGTATGTGAATTCGCCACGGAAGAGCGCAACACGATGGGGATAGCGGAACAAGTATGCAAGGGCGAGATAGACATGGTGGGAATCCAGGGTCGTGGGAGATGGGGAGCGCGAACTTAACAGGCAAGGAGTAGGGAGCGAAGGAGGAGGTGCAGCATCAGGGAGCGGAGGGCGACTTCGCACATCCATGAGCGACAGCCAAGCAGACGCGACTGGCGGGGGTTGTCGGAAGGCAGTAGCTTTGGGACAACGAGTGGTGGTGTTGATACCTGCATGTTTTGCATGTGAGATGCGTGGTAAATGCAGTGAAGAGAGCGGGGGCGCAGGCGCTGCTTTTACGCGACGCTAGAGGCTACACAGTCCGTCATGGGAGACCGGAAGCACTAGAGGCGGCAATTCAGGCCGGTCCTGGGCTGCGCGCTGTAACAGTGGGACTAGGAGGGATACCCGATGATGGCGAGGATGGACGGCTTCGATAGGCTCTGCTATCCCTGGGGCCAAGATACATGGGAGATTTTAGGCCCACTTGACGACGTTCTCCTTGAGAACCTCAAGAACCGTTTCGTTGCTGTGGTAAAGATGCAGCCAAGGCTGGCTACTGCCCATGCCAATTGTCCACCCACGTGCTTAGCCTCCTCAACACCACCCTCGGACATTATCGTAAGAATGGATAATCGGAGGCGCCGAACTTCTTCTTGAAGCCGATCAAATTATGGTATATTCCACCGGTCCTGCTGCATTCACATGATGAAGGAGTGAAGCGGCGTGGGAGGTTCGGGTCTGTTGAACGCGGTGATATCACGCTTTTCCTCTCATGATAGCTGATGGGATAAACTCGTCGGGCATCGGCAAGTCTGAGAGGGCATCGTCAGCATGCGGCCACCCGGGGTGGGTGTCTGTGGCAGCACGCAGCCTTCTCGCGGAACCGCGTGCTCCCGGTAGCAAGGCTACGTGGGAGCGGGTGAGGGCGAACTTTTCCGACGAAAACTAGACCACTGTCGCTGAGGCAGCAACGGCAGCGGTAGCAGCAAGTGCCCCCGGTGTGGAGGAAGGAAGCGGGCCTAAGTGGTGCCCGGAGGAAGACTTTGGCGCTCAGGTCGCCTTGGAGGTGATGCACTCTTGAAACGCGCTGTCTGGCGCGGGAAGCGTGGTGTGCGTTTTTCGCACTTCCAGTCCATCATTAGGACTGGCTTCGGGCGCGAAAAGTTCGGCGATGGGATTGTCACTTTCTGAAGGCAAATCACCGTCGATCCAAGCGCCTTTCCGCGTTGGAGTTCTGGCATATTTTCCTGCGACACAATCTCACCGGCCTGAGAGAAAGTTGCCGCCCCGCATGCGTCGGAAGGACGTGGAGACGCCTCCTTGCAGCTGGCTCTCTGCAGTGGTGGCGGCCACGATTGGAGATCAACCGCGAGGCGAGACGATTTGGCGTAGGAGTAAGAGGGGGGGTGGAGCAGGTAGCTCTATGCACCCGAGTGCACCACGAGGCGAAAAACTCGTTTGCCCTTATGGACTGCTCTAAGGCCCTCAACACTGCCAATCGGACGCCGGTGCTCGCGGAGGCGGCCACCTGCGCGCCGGCACCCACACCGTTCGTCGCAGAATGTTGCGGCGAGAGATCTGCCGCGTGTTCATCCAGATGGACTCGGGAGAAAGGGGAAAAGTCAACTGCTCTGGTGGAGTGCAACAGGGGGACGTCACGGGGCCGGTGTTGTTCTGCATGCCGCTCTTGCCGGCGCTGGGGCGTACCCGAGAGAAGTATTGATCCGAGAAAGCGTGTAGGCCTTCACCTACCTGGACGAGATCAACATCGGTATGATGGAAGTCACAGCCGACACTGTGGGGGTTGCACCTTTTCTCGACCGAGAGCTGGTCAACATCGGCATCACGATGGACGCGAGCAAGACGGTTGCCTTGTCCCCAAAGGGGCACATGCCCACGCCGGAAGACATTGCGTTTCTCAGGAGCATCAACGTCCGCATCGCGGGGGCTGGGTTGAAGGTGGATGAGTGCCCATGGATACCGACGCGTACACGATGCGGAGCGCGATGGAGATCGTCGATAATGGTGGAGCTGAACAACTCGCGCGGTTGCTGCCACGCATGCTGGACAAGTAGTCAGCGAATCTGAAAGTCACGGGCTGCATGGTCCCATGAACAGCATATATCGAGCGGGTGATGGACCCACAGTTGTCCCTGCCGGCATACTAAATAGCAGACTACAGCACGTTCTGGGTGCTGGAAAACCTGCTTGATCTCCCGGGGACAGCACAAAAATCGTTGTTCGTCGAGGACGGGTGGCCGACGAGTCGATTGGCGTTGCTACCCCGCCAACGCGCGCAGTCGAGCATATCCACGGGGGACGGAGGGCTTGGACTGCCATCGGCTGAAGCACGGAGGATGTCAGCATCCGTCGTGAGCATGGTGGCGACTGTACCAGAGGTTCTTGCTGATCCCTCGGGCGCTAAAGGGAATCAAGTCTGGAGGGAGGTTCCTGACTTGGACCTCGTTTAGCCTTTCTGGTGGGTGTTCGTAGGGGTACTACTCTCTTGCGATTGGATACATCCGTCGGTCGAAATATGTTCTGATCGTACACATGGAGATATGTCGTTTATAGTATATTCGAAAGAAAAAATAGGGGGGCAGGAAAGAAGAAGACACAAATTCCTGGCTTGAATCGACAAGCCAGCGACTACCTCACGTCTACCCGTGCTTTTCACAGAACCTCGTGCTTGCTCTTGCCCGGCGTGGAGGTGCTGACCTACGCTCGATGCCTTGCTTGGAAGGACTGAGAGCGGGGCATCCCCTTCCAACCGAACTTGTTCTATCAGACATGTCACATTCTCTTTATCAATAAACCATGCTTTGTCCATTACATGGTTTGCGGAGGCCGTTACCTCGTCTACGGACAATAATACCCTTTTCGACTGGGTTTGGATTCGCTCCGGGTAAGTCGTATGTGACAGATGCCGTTCGAGACGTGTTAAGGATATCTAAAAATATATGTGAGTTATTGTTCTTCGCGGGTAGGTGATGGATGATACGTAGGATGTGTGTTGTTCATCACGGGTCATGGATCTCTGAATCGTATAGAGTACGTTTTTAGTCCCGGGAAAATCGTGAATGGTACGAAGGTAGACTATCGTCTATAAGTTCGTCCTGGATGGTGCACGTAGTCTTTGTTTTTCGCCTCATAGCCTTGAAGTTTATTTTCATGTTCAAAGCAAATAATCTTTGTGAAGCCAAAAAATGTGTACCTGGGAGCGCTTTCCTGGCATAGGCAGGACCAGAAGGGGACCGGTGGAACTGATATTTACATTTTTAACGGGTTGGCGAAGCACGGGTGGTGCGTGGGTGCACCTTGAGAGTGTATTACTGATAAGTGGTATCGGTGGTGGCTACTGCTTCTATTGATTCATCCTGGGATCTTATCTTTCGTTTGTGGCTGTGCATTGGCTGCAGAATAAGGGGAGTTTACACATTTATCCACGACTGGATATTCTACCACCAGTGTTTGTTGTTGTACGAACTTGGATTTGTTCGCGAATGAGAAAAAATGAATATTTGATAAACTGCGGATGATCCTCGCGATCTCTGGCATAGTATTTTTCGACTTACATTTTCTTCTTGGCGCGACTACTGCTGCACTCTTTTCCGTGATCATTGCGATAGTTAGTGTTGGGTCGAAGGAGAGGGTTTTGCTTGACATGGGGATACGTTTCCCCTTGCCATTACTGCGGTTGATGTAGGCCAAAGAGTTACGTTGGTTTTTTTTTGCCTAGTCACTAGTATGTAAAGGGCCGGGGAGGGTGTTTGTTTGGTCTCTTTAAATGACAGTCACGTACCAGTTGCTACCATCGCCTTTTGTGGATTATGTGACTCTTGGCATTGGGGTTGTATGTGGTAACGCATGCCCCTACCCTGTGGGGAGCCAACAACACATGATCTGAAACATACATCCATGGACCGTCATACAGTCTGGGCTACCGCCGCCTGAGGCTACGAATAGCAGCAGCAACAGAAGCGCGAGATGGGCGGACTCGCGGTTCCGCTGGTGTATGCCCCTCCGGGTGGCGTCATCGCCGGTAATTACCCCTCGTCGTCAAAAATACGGCTGAAAAGAGATTATCCCTTTCCTCCCCGACCCTATCCTAACCAACGACAAGCGAGCCATCTCCTCCTCCAGGCTTGCCACTCGTGCCTCTCGCGTCCGCCCCTGCCCCGCCTCGATTTCCAGCGCCCCTTCGGCTGCACGCGTTTTCGCTTTCGCGTGAACCCTGCGCTTTTGCTCACGCACCAATATTGCAAGATGAGTAGCTTCGCTCCCCTGCAGCTCCCCGTTCCTATTGGAAGCGTTTATTTATCGGCGATTGTTTCGCTGATCGAAGACCTCCGATCTCCTCATTGCACCGAGCGATGACAGCATCGCGTGCCCAAGTTGCTCTTCGGTGGACTCGCTCCAACTTGATATTCACCGCGATCCAAAGCTTTCTCTGCACACCTGATCGTCGCCGACTTCGCCCGGTGTAGTTCCTGCGCGAGCGACAAGGTCATAGCCTTTTTTCGTTGCCGTTCGACGAGTTTTTCATATATGTTTTTGGCTGAGATTATACCATGAATGAGGTACCACCTGTACCAGAGAGCCGATACTGGAATCGCTGGTGTTCGAGCGCAATCCATGAGGTGTTGTGCAGTCTATTTCAGTGGGTGTGCACAGAGGGACGAGGCGCAGAGAAGCCGGCTGCGCCACGCAGCCGAGGACGCCAGGAGCGGCGACGAGTGGGTGGCTAGGTATCGATTCGACTAGCCCTTTAGTTTGTTTCTTGTTAAGTTGTTGAATGGGGGAGCGAGCGGCAGCGGCAGTACTGATATATGACCCCGCTATTGACGAGAGTATAAATGAGACAGCCAATAAAGGGTGTGGCTAGGTTTCCGAAACGATGTTCTAGCGGAGACGGGCACCGATATTACTATCACCGCCTGGAGTACGATTTTTCTCATTTTCCCCTTTCTCTCTTCCTTCTCGCTCTTTCCCTTGTAACTCCGCCGTCCTCATGCCGGCGGGTTCCTCTCTTTCGTGGTGTGTTGTCCGTGCAAGTGATGTTAAAGACTGTCTGGCAATTGAAGTTATATAGACAATTGATCTCGGATACTGTCTATCAATGGGATTCATTCGGATACTTGGTATCGGGTACTCGTACTGTCTATTAATTGGATCCATTTGTATAATTGATATCGGGTGCTACTGTATAAAAATTGGAATTATCCTGACAAATAAGACTGGAGGCTCGGAAATATTTTGTGAGTGCATCAAGCACCACGCACACTCAGCTTGCAATATGGAGTATCGACCATTCAACCGGTCTCTCCCACAGCTGATGGATTTGAAAAAAACATGAAATAAAAACATACCTGGTACCAGGCATGTTGTATTATCCACCCACACCTCGTATGTTTTTTCTCTTCTGCATGTATGTCTGCATATTATCTGCATGCCGTCCACTATTATTATTATTATTACTTCTTTTGGCATCCGACAACGTGAAGCATGATATTTAACAATGATCACTCATATCTTTCCCGAAATAAGAAAACCTCGGAAACCGAAGGGAACCCACGCACCAAGTCTATCACGTTCCTGTGCCAACTTTCGACTTGTCTACTCCATTTGCGGCCCTTGCTGCTTCCTTCTCACTACGTTCTATGTTTAAATCCTAAGCTGCATCCAAGCTCCACCCCCACGCCATCGGTGTGGATCTATCGTCCCCCTCCCCCTGTTCCTTTTTCTCTCCTGGTGGTCCCTAAGCTTGAGGTTGTACCGCGACACTCTCCTCGAAATGGCTATCTGGGTAGTCACCAAGACGATTTGGAGCAGGCGTTCCTTCACCACCCCCTTCCTTGCCATCGACCC
>JBBMHQ010091829.1:0-10644 GCA_037834295.1 Postelsia palmaeformis | reverse complement strand
AGGGAACTCCCATTAGGAGGCGCGATGATTCGATGGGAATGCATGCGCCTTGCACCTGTCCGACGACGTATTTGTATCGGTCGGTGAAGCATCGGGGGGGGGAGGGGAGGTGTAAACGGAGGTGGGGAGGCAGCTCGCCCCATGTGGCTATAAGTTTTTGACAGAGAGGGGGGGGGGCGGTAATTACTGTGGTTTGAGTTTTGACGGGATTTTGGCGTATAGGGGAGGAGCGAGAGCAATGATTGCTCAGTTAATATAGGTAGAACAGCAAATTGATCGGCGTGGGGAGTCAGTACCTCAATTATTTGAATATGACCCCTTCTTTGAGTCAAGTTTGCGGTAGGTAGGTATGCTCCGGATCGTAGAAGAGAGTGGCCTGGAGCCAAAACAAAACGATTTTGGCGTGGTATTTTTATCGAGAGAGTGGCATTTCATGTTTATTAAAGAATAATATTAAATTTCAACTGCACGTCAGACTGCCTTTGCACAGAGAATTCTTATCGGAGAGCTTTCGCACTGGCTTATTTTTTGCTTTCGGTAGAGAGTGTTTGACTCCGCACAGCTGTGTGATCCTTTTTCATCGCTTCTCTCTTCCACAACGCAAAGGTTGCCAATATCGAACATAGTGGTCGGAAAGGGGTGGTCAACAGAGAAGAGCCTTCCAATATACTGTCCCGACCTTACAGCACCCTTTTTACCGTTTGTTGTCCACAAATGAGTCCTGCGCAATGACATCCCTGTGCGAATCCAGCGCTCTTTGCGGTGTACCCAACTATCCTTCTGATGTAACGGTTGCTATCTACCCTGACCTGTGGCATTTATGATGTGGTCTTCCACTGCCTTGAAATATTAGGTCAAGTCAAGGTTAGTTGGTGGCGATCCATCCATCCATCCATCCGCTCCCGACTGCGTATGGCAACAATTATGCATCGAGGCGATGCCTTCTGCTTCGGGGAAATACATATAACTGCACATCGCCAACCGAACAGGGTTGAATTGACACGACACCTTTTTTCACCCTCTCACCGAGGGATAAACACCCAATATCATCGAGCAGCACCTTTCCTTACGAAACTTGGAAGCCAGGAAAAGCCCTCATGCTCCTGCCGGTAGAGTGTCAACTGCGGGTCGTTTTCCACTTGCCGTGATGCGAATCGTTCTCCACGCACGACGCTGGTGGTTTCGATTCCAAAGGCCGTGGGGTGTAGGATAACACACCAACACAACGCTCGTCAAGCTGGTCCCTCCTGTGTGTGCGGCGGTTTTTTTATCCTGCCCGATATTGTTAAAATGCCTCCAATTCTTCTGGTGGCCTTTTACCAGAGATTATTCACTTACACTAGTGCTGCACGGTACATAAATACGTATGTCAAGTCTGATTACGGGTAACTTGGCCCCAACCGTCGGTGGTGCAGTCCTGAATGGGTTGAAATCATTCACCATCAGACTTCATTTGACGCACAATAAACCTTTTGAATTGACGGACGTTCATGCCGCGAGGGACATCGATAGCACCTGAGAAAATACTCACCTTCAGTACCAGCAGAATATCTGGTACCAGGGTAGGTATCAACAGTAATGATGGACACCACGCTTTCAATTTAATTGCGCTTTAAGCAGCAGTATTAGCAGCAGTGGTAGTAGTAGAGTAGTAGCAGTGGTAGTAGTAGTAGTAGTAGTGGTAGTAGCAATGGTAGTAGTAGTAATAGTAGTAGTAGCATAGTCGTAGTAGTGCGCGCACGTACAGGTCCTCTGCGGCGGCGCGGTCGCCCGGCACCGCGACGTCAGCCGCCTTGACGCCCAGGGCGTCGGAAACTGCCGGCAGGTCGTGCCCGTCGGCGACTCGGCACGCGTAGGACCAGGCCTTCTTTTGTGGTGGGGATGGTGATGATCATCGCGTCCTCCGAAGAGGTAAGACGCGAACCGTTGTGGGGGGGGGGGGGGATTTCCTTTTTATTTTCACCCCCTTCACTATATTTGCCCTTCTTTTCTCTCTCCCTTCCATTGATAGTACTATTAACAGTCGTAACTCAGATCCGGGGTGACTTGCATACTGGTATAAAACTCTCCTCCGGCCCCCCTCCGCACTACTGTTCGTGCCTTCATTGTTATCGCCAGCGAGAATACTTCGGCATTTTATTCCCTCGTCGACTCGCGTCGAAATATGTGACTGCGGATTTCAGTAGCGCCTATGGGGGAGAGGTTGGGGGGGGTAAGGAAATTAATGGAAAGGAACAAATAAGGAAAACAAATACTGCTGAAACGAAGTGTATAAAAATTGTCGTGCACAAGCTTCAACTTGGTCCTGTTATGATTCCCCGTATGATACGTATGCGCTATCTGGAACTAAATGACTCAGACCACGGACTGCTGCTGCTGTATAAAGTCCTGGAAGCTTTTGGTAGAGAAGCGTCACTACACCAGAAAGGTAGCTTCAATAAAGGCATACCTGGTAGGTTCTTCCACACCGCAGCTATGGTACGACTGTTGATACGGTACTAAAATATTGCAGCATCGACGGCGAAACAATTAGACATCCCGGCCTTGTCCAGGAAAAAAAAAACATGTCTCTGGGTTGATCCATCATATCAGGTACCTGGACCCAGGTATCGTACCTCGTAGCACCGCCATGCCCAGCAGCCTTCTCTGCATTGTTAATCTAAGAAACGGGGTCGAGCAGAGAGAACGGGGGACCCTTCGTGCCTCCCGAACATTTCTGCAAATGCTAATGCTGCCATCTACCAGGTATCAATATCAATACTACTACTACTACTACTACTACTACTACTACTACCGCAGTGGCATCATACCGCTCCGCCCTGCTGCATGTTTCGACTCTGTCCTTGCATGTCGCAAAGCGCGGTTCGGATTGGCCTCACAGCAAGCGCCGGGCTTTTATTTAGGCTTCACATCCCGTCTACTGTAGCTTAGAGAGACACCTATCTATGTATAACACTGCTGTACAAGATAGTTCTACTGTAGCCCTTGCAGTTTTTTTCAGTATTTGTGCGACAGCCCCTGAAAATACGAGTTTCGAGGTGAAAATCAAATCGCTCGAGGTGTTTTTCGAGTCTTTGGGAATACAACCTCTGCAGGTTGAATCTTCCAACCACAACCCCTGCAGGCTTAGTCCTCTCTGGCAGACCCGTCTTCGCCTTGCCCTATCCACCAACCATCACCACTAGCAGCGGCTCCTTCCCGTCCGTGTCCGTCCGTCAGCAGCGGGGCAAACGCCGCCTGGTTCGTCGAAAACCCGTCTCTAGCTTTTGGCTGGGGATACAAAACGTAGTGCTGCGGGATGCGTCATCGACGATGGAGCGGAACCGTACACACAAGAAGCGCATGTCGGCGGGACAGGCGGAGTCGAGAGCGCGATAAGTGCACCATGCGGCGGGGCAACGAAGCGGCAGCGTTGCGGCGAGGCGTGCAACGAACGGACTAAAATAAATGAAAACATAATTAGTGCCTGGTGCCACAGTAAAATCGCCGCCCGTCGTATTAAACGTAGGGTGTCTGGATTTGCAACGAGAGACACAGCAACAGCAGTGACACGAGAGAGGAAGATAACCAAGAAAGAGGCGAGCACTCTCGAGACGTACTTTCCGAGATGGCGCGGCGGTCGATCAGCTGTATTCCCGTCGCGAAAAAAACAAGAGGTGACATGACGGGAGGGGGGGGGAAGCGTCAGCACCACCGCAGTGAAGGTGTTACATCACCGGCCCTCGCACAATAAGGCATGCCTTCAGAAGGAGACAACAAGAAACTCAGCATGGTGGGGACGTGGGATACTCGGCACCCTTGTATTTTACGGGGCATTTGTCGGGATTTTTCCCGCGGAAGGGTTTGGGTGGGAATCGGGACTATCCCGTGGTTCCGCGGTGAATGTGATATCCCGTTCCCGCACGTCCCACACAGATTCTAATATTCTGTTCCCGCGCCAAGGAAAAGTGTAAATACCGTTCCCGCCAAAAAGCGTCCAGCGCAAATGCTAATATTCAATTCCAGCACAATCACGTCGCGCACAATTCAGGATAAACCCCGAATCCTTCGAGTTGGGCAACAATAAATCCCGCTAACTCGCAAAAATGCAAACCACCCTCTCGCCAATGGAGTGACTGCGTACGACAGAGTAAGTGCGAGCGTCAGGTTCCGGGTTCAAATCTCCCGTGCGAGGGGTGTATTTTTTCCCTTTTCTTTCATTTTTTTTGCTATCAACCCGATAGACTAATGATACTGCCGTGAAACTGATATTAACTACCAGGTATTGAATTTCCTGGTGACGTCAGGAAAGTTGAATATCGCCCGCGAGTAGAACACAGCAATGTACCCCCCCGAATAATCCCGTTTAGCCTCGTCGTGGCTGAATCCCGTCCCGGCGAGTACCGCGGTGGCCGGATCCCGCACAAACAATTCCGTCGATTCCCGTAGTGTCTATACCCCGCACAAAATATCCCGTTGAGTCCTGTGGTGGCTAAATCAAGTCCCGCGGAGTCCCGCGGTGGCCAGATTCCATACAAATAAAACCGTTTTAGTCCCGGGGTATTCAATTCCCGCGGGATATGGTCCCGGAGTCGAATAGGCATTCCCGGGAATGCCCTGGTATTGTGCGGTCGCACATATAAAAAAAGAGGGGGGTGGTGAGGATACGAGGCCCCCTTCCCCCAGATAATACCGCCTCAGTATGCACAGATCCAAGGTCACGCCCAAGGTCTGCCACTCCGTTTCGTGAAGACCCGAGGTACCGACCCCCCTCGGTGTTTACTCCACACCACAACCACCAACCTGCCCAAGGCGTCCTGCCCCCCAGAGCGGCTACCCTAACGTTAGAGACGAACCAGAGCACACCCAGTCTCAAACAACAATTCCGGCCTGGGCCAGACCCGGTTTCTTATGAGTGGAGGCCCGGTACCGTATGACCACGAAAAATATCGTGGTACCTACTAGGTATGATAGAGATCATAGCCGAGTGGAACACATACTGTTCCCGGGATGGAGCGCAAGCAGTGCCGCGGGCAGAAGCGCTGGTTCGAAGCACAAAAACGAGGGAAAATGCATCACCTGGAACAAAAATATGATGTCGAAGAACACGCTGACGAAGCCGATCGCGAACTTCACCGGATAACCCCGGATGCCACCCCAGTCTCCAGCGTTCCAGCAATCCAGAACAAGCTGTTGTACCATAGCATGCGCACACCAAACACAAGCACAACATCCAGCAAAAGAGCGTCAGAACCAAACCACGCACTACCGGAAAAAACGAGATATCTCAACACCCCCCCCCGGCATCAGGGGCGAGGCGGGGTTGGGCGGGGGGGGCGGGGGAAGGCGGCACTATACTACAAACTCCCTCCACGCACGTCGACATGAGAGCGGATCAAGGTACCGCCGGCTTACACTGCGCAAGCGGTTCAACCTGACGTAAGAAATATGAACCTTATTAATGAAACACAACCTTTACCTACCCAGGTGTGAAATAGTTGCGGGTATTAAAAGGGCATTTCGAGACGCGTTGCAGTTCGTAGTACTCCGACAAGGACTTCGGGAGAAACAAAGCGGCCTAAAAAGCGCAAGCGGTCGCCTTCTGTTACATCAGCAAGCGGCTTCATCCTCACCGTCGGGGACGCAGCAGACAACTGTGGGGGCCGCGCGAAGCAAAAAGCAGCCATTGCGGCTCATGGTGCTTTCGGCAGATGGGGTGGCTCAGGTAGCACACACGACCGAAGCTAATGAGCAAAGCAAAAGGCACCTGCACGACGCTGAGAAGCCCCCCTGTCAAGTCCAGAATGACATTCCAAATGGTCCAGCCCTTCGTGCTCCGTCTCCTTATGTTGAGAACCACCTGCGGAATGTACTTAAGGATGCCCGTGCCCACCTGCCACATTTAGGCCGAAGGTGCGCGAGCTTGGGTGAGGCGAGAGGTGAGCACAACAAAGAAATCATTGAAAAAACGTCACTTGTACTCTGCAGCTCAACTCGTGGGAGACTTGCTTTTTTTACACGAATGCGTCTCCTCTTGGCAGAGAGCGCTGGAAGTCAACGAGGCAGCGTTTGTGTCACGACTATATATAGCATCTAAACTGGCACCCGCGCGAGCTCTGATTCCGACAGCATAACCCACAGAAAAAATAAAGACGCGACAAGAAAAAACGATGAGGGGCATAACAAGCCGGACGGGGTGCACCCGCTACGGGCGTGCAAACAGCGCTTACATGGGTTCACACAATAAACAGAAACCATACCGCATTTACGAGGTGTTCTACTATAGAGGCTCACCCCATCTTTTCTGAGGCTCCTATTTCCCCCCAAGGTACAATGCGGAATTCAACGGGGACAAACATATGAAAACGACTGATGGTCACGCATCTCGTACGTGCACGTACGCATTATGCCCAACACTGTAGAGCACAAGTTACACACTCATCCTCACACTGCCGCCCGGTAAGGACGTCGTGGTGACCCAGGAAGCGTGTTCCCCAAATGTGATAGCTCTATGGCAAAACGCCTCTTTACAGCAGATTTATACCGGCTGCCCCAGTGGGGTGTATCAATAAGGGGTTTTCCGCAAAGGCCGGAGTACAACGCCAAACGACCCTGACCGTCTGTCAGCACGCAAACCCGGTTCGCGCAAAAACAAGTGACTAATACTCTATGTACCCGTCGTCAGAGAGAAAAGTCTCTCTCGCAGCCCGCGCATCACCTTGACGTAGGAGAGGAAGTACAGAAAGTCCAACCAGTTCAGCATCCTGTGCTCGTTGCCTGACGAATCTCCGTCCTCCACTAATAGGACCTGCTCAACCCCCACCGCCAGCGCGTAGATGGCTGCGCACGCCACGATAACGCCGCAAATCCCCACAGCGGTCAAAGACGGTCGCTGCTTGCGCCCCCCCCAGTCGTAGTACAAAACCTTGTTGAGCAACGGGTCGTCGTACAGGGGGAGGGGGGTGAGGGGGGGGGTCGCGCCGGGTGTTGGTAAAAGAGGGTCCGCGCTGTAGGGGGGGAGTCGGGGGGGGGGGGAGGGGTGTCTTACAGCGAATCGTGACGGTCTGGCTTGGCCTGGCCCGGTCTGTACTGCTGTACGCAGCGGTAACACGAACGCAAAATTAACCACTGAGAACGTGACATCATTCTTCGTTCGCTCAAGTCACCACCACGGTTTTGGCCGCTGGGTCGATTTACAGGACAGGACAACCCGTAAGGAGCAGCAGAGTCGAGTCTGGTTGGATTGCATATTGTGATAATGGGTGCGTTCTGCACTAACATCAGCATAACGACTACCGAATTTGTATTGTTCCTGTCAAGTGTCACGCTTGCCTTCCGTACAGCTCGTTTTCTTAATAATAGTTATAAAATGTTGTTATATAGTATGCCCTGTACAGTAGCGCCTGCAGAGCGCGAACCCAAGGTTTATCTCATCTTGCTTGTCGTATGCTGCAAATGATTCGTCGCTGATAGCACCAGCCTACAGCCAATAGCCCATACCCCTATCCACCCTCATGCCACCATAAAAGGTAGCGTGCAAACTGCTGGCGATCGGTGGGCGGGATCACGGGCGTCGCAGGCCCGTACGTGGTGCGAGACACACGGCTGCGCCGCATCGAGCTCTCCACCTGCGCCAAAGTGACGAAGGATATAAAGGCCGCGTGCAGGGCGAAGACGGCGTCATTCAGCTGAACTTTATTCGGTTGTCCCTTGTGCCGCCTGTCGTACGCGCGCTGGACTGACTTGGACCAAAACAACGAGCCTGCCGCAGAGGCGTGCCGGTTGACGGGAGCGAGCGATACCGTAACAAAAAGAGGCAATAGAGAGGCGGGCAGAGAATGTTAGAATACTTATATGCGGTAGAATCGTAGATTATATCGCTACCATCAGGCAGCAGATATGATACAATCTACGATACTGCCGCGTAGAAGAAACCTGGCCGAACTTCAACAGAGAAACCTCGTGAGCAAAACCGTTCTCTTGGTTGAAGGTGGCAAAGCGATGCCCTGAAACTATCTGCTGGTACGTATGTCCTTTTCCCATTCGAGAAGAGCGACAGCAAACTTTCGCACATCGGACAGATCATCTACAGATCATGATCTAGATTTTGCAGGCAGATATCTGTTCCCGGTCTAGTATGATTTGTCTCATGTTGCCGGGTGGGAGACGCATAGTCCGCATGACCTAACACATGTTTCCTGGGTCGGATCTGTACTGTATTTATACAGATCCTGCATAACCTCTCACACCGGCAGCTGAGGAACTGCTAGGTGATTTATCTGATTCATCTGATCCTGTAGATAGATAGATCATAATCTGTACGAGGTGTGCAAAGTTCTACAGGTACAGGCCGCTCTAACCTCCGACCGGAACCGATCGTTCGTGTTGCTTCGATGAGCCGTGTGCTCTCCAGCCGCAGCATTAGCTTATCCTACCTCTCGTGACAAAAACGACGCCCTCGAACGCACAAAAAAAACACAGAGGAAACTACGGTAGATGGCGCGTTTAGGCGAAACGACGCAAAACAGCTACCGAACAACCCCGTACATGGCGCAATTGATGAAGTCTACGAACGCATGCCGCAGTAAACCTACGGTACATCGTAAATGCTCTATTTCGATACCTGTTCCGCATCACCGACGACCACCTACTGGGGGCGGATAGACACAATACATACCGGATTCATACAACGAGGACAACAAAGCAGGGCAACGGGAGTACCATGAGATCGACAACGCCTATCCGTGGCAGTTTTACTCGGCATTCCAACCCCTCCTTGGGTGAGAAAAAGGTGTTCACCCCGCTCGTTTTTTCCCTCGGAGGGCCTATCCGCCAGCACGCGGCGCAACAGCGCAAAAGCCTCCCCAGGAAACGCTAGGCGAGCAGGGTCAAGAGATGTATCACGGGGTGATATTCCCGGCAAGGCAACCGGGCTCACCAGTGAAGGCCGCGTAACACGAGAAGGCCAGGACGTTGTACAAGAGAAAGTCGAATGACAGGCCGACGCTCGTCTTCCTTCGAAAGTTTAGCAGTACCTGGGGGTAGAACGACACGCTCCAGCTGCAGGAAGGGCGCGGACACGATGACCCCGAAAGCGTCAAAACAAGGGCACACCATCGCGAGGGTCAAGGGATCGACGCCACTCAACGAGGGAAGAAAGGGCCGGACTTTTTCTCGCGACAAAAAATGCAAAGCACGAACCGCGGTGGCGGGAGGGGGCAGGCGAGCCTGCTACTACTGTGCTGTGTGTGACGCCGGATCTGAGTTACGACTATTACGAAGGACCATATCAAATAGGACCTAAGGAACACACCAAATATATATATATATATATATTTACCTATTTTTATCAGCAATATTTGATCCAATTTACTATGGTACACCGTGATATAAGAATATAGAAGGGAGAGTGAAAAGAAAGGCGACTCGAAAAACTGGGATGATCAAATAAAACTAAAATAGCACCGCGATATTTAGCACCATCATAAGACTTGAGGGGTCGTATCGATAGGGACTATCATTCGATACCAAGCTCTACTGCCCGTAGCGCCAAAAAAAACAACACCACCGAAAGCGAAGAACAAAAGAGCACACGAAGAGCCTGCCAGGTCCGCTAAAGTCCGCGAAGAGATGCGCATTGCTGCAGAGCGATGAACACAAGTTTGTGAGCAGGCATTCCCATGCTGCACCTTGTGTAAGAGGGTGTGCTGCCTAGAAAACTGCGGGCACGAAATCTCTTTCTCGTACTTGATATATACACACATTATTGCGTGGTTCACAGGGAAAGAGAGTTCGGCAGCCAAACATCTGTCTAGGATGTGCGATAGCAACGGCAGTGGGGTCGTCACACCTGAGTGTGCTGGCTCTACGTAGAGCTAAGAAACCTTGACCAAGGACTGGATAGCGACGAACATGAAACGCCGGGTGAAGCAAATTATTATCAATCGGATCCTCTCGAAAGGTGGTGACAGGACTAATGCACGCGGACCGGGATTGCGAGGAAGACTCCAGCTGATGCGTGATGCTCACAAAAAACTCACGTATATTATTACCCAGGCATCGAGTGGCGACAGAGGTCAGGAGCATGAGGAAAAATCCGCGAAAAAAATGACGGTGAAATGCAAATTTCCTTCCATACCGCTTTCGTGGCAAACTACCGGACAGTAGTGATCCTTCACCCTCATTAAGCACATTACTCCCAAATATACGACAAATCATCCCCATCGTGTCCCCGAACACAACCAATATCGCCCCTGTTCGTTACACGGCAACCAACGCCCTCCCTGCCTATTAATAGTGCATGAGGAGGCATGACATCGCAGGGTTGACAATACAGCAGCGCATCATCAATACGAACTAAGGCCATTTCCTATCCGGTTCGATCTTTGAGCTTCAGATTTCGACCCGATCGCATTTTCAGATGTGACCTTGGCACATCGAAACAGTCTTCCTAGGCGGGAAAATCAGATTTATTGTGTGTGTAGAGATTCGAGCGAACGCCGAGACCAACTGCTGTTTTCGTGTTTTGGCACCGCGAAAAGACGCGCTGGGTGCGCTCCCCTGCGCGTAGGTAACAATCGTCCGAGCCAAGGCTGACTGTCTCTGGTCTTGCGGCGAAGAGACGTGGCGGGTGCGCTAGAACCAACCAGTGTTGGTATTGTGTAT
>JBBMHQ010091818.1:0-10644 GCA_037834295.1 Postelsia palmaeformis | reverse complement strand
GGCTTGGTCTGTGGGTTTTCGCAAAGTTTCCATCCGTAGCGCTGGACCTCGGTGCTTGCCTGCCAACACAGCTGGCGTCGGCGTTACAGTAGCGTTGATGTCTGGCGCTCCTCCAAAACCACTTGCGCGATTCCCCCTCAGCCCTTCTAGAACACGGCTGCATCCGGGCCCGGATCGAACAGTCCTCGTCTTGTGTTCCTTCGTACTCCTATTGTACTTCGTCACGTCGTACCAGATGCCATCGACAAGAGTGGCAAGGGCGTCATTCGTGTTGGCACGTCGAGCGTAGTGTGCCGATGTGTCCCGCCCGCTTAAGGAATTGTTGGCCCGCTTGTGTTGCTGATGGGCAAACTCTCCCGCACTGACGTTGGGAACGAATCCTGCGGACAACGCGGGGGTGTTAATATTCAGAGGAGCAAAAAAAATATAATTCATACGACCATAATGGTATATTGTAAAAATACAAGAGCAGTAAGTCCATGGCATGGGTGCCGTTTGACAGAAACGAAAAAAATGTGAACTTCTGTGGTCATTCGTGCAAGACGCAGCGGCCGACCATAAACAACCACATGCGAGTTTTCGTACAGCGAAATAAGCACAAACGGGTGGTGGCAGTATGTTACTGGGGTACAGCCCCCCCCTATTTATGCCGTAACTGTTGTCACTCACCGTGGTCGCGGATGGCATCTGGTAGGTGCAGAATGGAGTGTAAAGAATTCTCTGCTCCCGCTCTGCCCAAAACTTTCTTCAAGGTTGCCACCTGCAACCGTATGGGTGTTTCTTCCGATGAGTGCCACAATGAAATCTCGTGATACAAGCGCGTCCTTCAACACCTCAAGAACAAGCATATTTAACGTACGGATAAATGGCGTTGACATACAGCTTGAAACCAGTGAGTAGACCAACCTGTTTGCGACACAGAACCCGCGCTTTACATGCTTGCTAGTACGACCAACCAACAGAAGGGAGTAAGGCATAGCACCGACCAGCAGTTCTATCACTTTAGCACGTAGCTCGTTGGTACCTACTTACCGCATCTTGCGCATATTTGAAGAGCTTGGCGATCTCACCATCGTCGAAAGAAGGCGCCCGCACGGCGAACGACAACCTTGATGCAACCTTCCCTAGTCTGCGAAGCTGGTTCATAACAAAAACAATCTCCAGGTTTCCCACTTGTCAATGAATATCTTTGCTCGCGTGCCTTGACGTGCGATGCCTGCAGTAACGCGTAGTTAGTGGGGGGGGTCGTGTAGGTTAGTCACATAAGTTTAACGCAGATAGCGTACACGATTCAAGAGAAACCATTAACAGGTGTTGTCATTATTGCATTGAATTGGCTGGACTCGACAATGTTGTTACTCCTTGCCGATGGACGTATATTCAAAGTATGTCATTATTTTGTGAAGAAAAAAAACGGCTGTATTTGATAAAGTAAGACGGCATATCGCTCAGAGATATTAGACGCCCATCTTTCGAAGTGGGTTACCACTTACAGATTGATTTATTTCCTACATGTTAAAGCTTTGCTTCATAAACAAAACGTTATACGGCTTACCACGGACTTCGTCGACTGAAGAGTTACCGAGCGAAACACCAAAAACATAATGGACGACAGCAACCACTTGTCGCTCCCAGTTATCGACCAGTAGTTAGTCACGGTTTCTCTGAGCGGGTCCGCACCAGGGGGGTAGAGAGTAGTACGCTGTCTCAAAATTCCAGAAATAGACCGCCGGCCCTCGGCGTTGGCAAGCCCAAGGATGAAGGTCTGAACCAACGCCTTCACGTTCTGCACACCGGGGACGGGGTGCAAACAAGGGGGAAATGTATGTTTATACATTGCCAGGAGCGGGTGTACACGTTCTGATCGCAACGAACCCCAAGGTTGTATGTTTACCCGTTCACAGCGTCTGCTCCGAGTGTAAGTACTATACACGTCGTGAAGACGCCTGCGAAAGGTTTTATTGACTTGGATTGTAAGTTTTTTTCGGAGGATTAAAGCCTTATAAAAACGCAAGCATCGCTACTTACCAACGCATCAGCATGAAGGCTCTTGACCGGCACAGCCCTCAACGTTTGGCAGGCCCACCGGTCATAGAGACACCACACCGTGCTGTTGGGGCCAGGTGGAATGATGCCGATCTCCTTTGATGGTTCAGTTTGCCTCCGTCCTGCCTTCCAACTCTCGCCGACCAGCATCCTGTGTCCCGTTGGTCCTTCAGTTTCGAACAAAGGCGTATATGTGGTCGCCCAGCTCCCCCTTTTCGTTTCCACCTTCTGCTTCACCATGCCATACGGACACGGGTGCTCGGTGTAATCGCTCGGATGTTTGCAATGGAGCATGAGAGCTCGCTGCGGCGAATCGGCGATCACGGCCAGAGGCCCTCCACTCAGGGACACCTGCGAGAAACGATAATATGTGGAGGAAAAGAAACACAGTTGGGGTGGGCAAGCAAGGCTGACCCCACATAAGCCTTATAACATGGCCATATTTACCTGCTGTAGGGGTACACGCATGGGGCTCGTGCGAATTACTTGGGTGAAGGCGCATGCGCAACGTGCACACGAACGATGTTCCTGTTTGATGACACATCCGGTCGGCTCTAAGATCGGAGGAAAATCTGCGGCAACGCCCGTCTTGTATTCAAGAATCGGCCGACTGTACGTCGGCCTCGGCACACACGTTTTTAATGGGAAAATAGTTTCGAGTACCAAATCTGACCGGATGGATCAAAAGCAGAGGTATCCTAGAGACGTCAGGATGTACAACTACCGTCTTACCTTCTGAAGGTAAAACGATCCATCAGCCCTGCCCATCCGGACTTCGGCGATGCAGCCCTTCTGTATCTCGCCCAGTACTCCCAGCTGTATCTCCATCTCTTTTTCACAGGATGCGCCTGGGGACGCCACGGTAGCGACGTGAGTTTCGTCGCGTCGCCTCTGCAACGCCATAAAGTTCCACCCCCACCCCAGGTAAGTTCCTCCGACCGAAACTGCTCTTGTATAAATTGGCATGTAAGGTTAAGGCAAGCGAACCAACCGCGACGTGGAGCTTTCGATTATATACCGTAAGCATATAGTCTTGTCATGAGTGCCACATACATCTTTTCACAACGTTTTGACCAGTATACTACCGACGACAAGGCACGCAGACAAGTCACAAAGATTTGAGCTTTTCAGATAGGAAAATGTGTTGAGTGTATCTAATATCTGTTGCTCCGTATATTGTCGTGTCTCATACCAGGTGTTTGCGAACTGGAAATATATATTATGCCGCTAGTACGAGGGGCCATAGTAAATAGGACCAAATATTGTTGGTAAAAATAGCGAAATATAGAGGTTTTTGTTTGTACCATAGGTCCTATCTAATATGGTGCCCCGTAATAGTCGACCACCCAAACAAGACTACAGCAGTCCACCTATACACGCCAGTTCGTGAACAAAATACCAAGATACCTACCCGATTTAGGTAGGCAAGTCAGGCAGAGTGTGAAGTCGAAACCATAAAAGGTGAGAAAGATACCTGTCTTTCCCAACAACGCCTGTGGCTAGAGAACAATAGTCAACGTCAAGGCGAACCTAGACCTGTACCATGCTGTATGAGATACATTCACAACCACACACCTTGTTTCCACCAAACGCGTTGAGTCCAATGATATAGATGATATGTTCCCCGTTGTGTATTATTTTCGTGGTCATTTTTCCCGTTTTATATCGAAAAACTTACAGAACAGCAGTATAATATTGACTAATAAACACAAACAAACACAGGCGCACACAGGGACCCCAAAAATCTTCGGTTGGGTCTTACGGATATCTGTCAACTCCGGCTTTCTAACGATGCCACTTGAAGCCGAAAGTATAGGGTTGCAAACGAGGTAGAGGGTGGGCGTGTGAAGTTAGGGTACAGCTCTTGGGGCCCTTGTATCTCATGAACGAAAGCTATCATTAACGCTAAAGTAGGTTGGGACGTTAACAGCCCAAATCGTGAGCTTTCCAGCGGTGACAAATACGCTCTTTTCATGGCAAAACGTGCACCCCCCGTTCAAAAAAGTCTGTTTCGTAGGACCAATTTACGCGACTTTTTCTCTCTTAGAACCCCATACATTCGGCTATCCGTAAAATCGCTGGAAAGCTAAAGTCTTCAGCTTTCTTTCTAACCTCCGCACATGGTTTTCATGTCCCCCTGTGTGTAGGTATGGCGATTCATCAGCCCAGCTGCGATACGCTCCTTCACAAAACATGGTGAAAATATTAGGCAAAAAATATTTATTCTGAGGCCAAACAAATCACCAATGAGTATCAGAGCCTATTGATTATTGGCCACTGTCATAAAGAGTACTGGTACACCTTGTTGTGGTTGTACCGGTATTCCCTAAATATGTATGTTTATGTATTTATGTCCTGGTCCAAACCCTACCCGGTATAAGTTTACTGGCGTTTTAGTGCTGTGCGAAATCCAGGACTCCGTAAGAGGCCTGCATCAGTGGCGTTATCAGTGATTCGCCTCGCCTGTGAAGTTGCAAGCAAATCAACTGCCATAATTATTGTCGTGGATGTAAGCTTGCTTTACCATAACCTGCAACAGCAATCGAGGTTCAGTCCGCGAGGTACGCAGTGTTTCGAAAGTCGTGCTTCCTACCGCTCGAGAGTAACAAATTGAGATATGATAGCTCCCACTGAAACTACACTGAACCAAAAAAAATTACCCGAACAATCAATAAAACCACGGAAAGGTCCGGCGTGGTTACTTAGCAGACGCAGGAAACATTCAGTACATACGAAGACAAGCCATGATGTTTCCCAGACTGCCCTGACGAGGAAACCTCGCGCTTTCGCGTTTCCAACGATCAAAACGTACGGCGTAATACTGCTGTACTCGTCGACTTGTGGTGTTGAGTACATATTTGAATACGGTGTGCCAGAAGAGGATATTCAGCGAGCACCTCACAAAGTACACCTCTGATTTCATAAAGATGTATGACCGATACGTCTCCCATCTTGACTGATGCGGTCATCATGTCAATTTGTTGCAGTAGTGTCTCGAGTAATCCAACGAATTCATTTTCTGATGGTTCGAAGGTCAATTGGTCCCCACCTTTCTGGAAGCAGCGGGTACTCGGTGTCTTGTGTTTGAGACTAGCGCTCACCGAGTACGTCATGATCGCGTATGCACAGCAGCTACAACCTCGTATACGAGCACCTACTATGCAATGGCTTAATCGTTTTCGAAGAGCCTTCCCCAGCATACACAGAAAAAACAGTATCGCCGTACTAGATCTGTAGAATATACTACCAGGGTACACGGTATACTTTACTTCGTTGTACTACTTTCAAGCGCTGTTACTAGTTGCAATGCATTATCGTATAGAGCACAAAGTGGTATATATAGATGTACATTTACAATGTGTCACGAGTGACATCAGCCGTATGAAAAGGTTTCATTAGACAGAGTGAGCGGCATGCCGAGCAAACTTTTGCGGCAAACCTCTGATTTTTGGAGGTATCCGAGATTGTACTGACTTGTGACCGGAAACCGACGGAGACACATAAAATAACCGCCTTATCGTGCTCCCTTTTGAAAATATTCCGGTTTCGTACCAGATGGACTGGTGCGTCGGTATCAGGACCAGGTGCTAGAAGCCAGTACTTACAACCTCATAAATAGCCGATAAAACGATTCGACGGGAAATTACGTAGACCCAACGGTTGAATGGCCTGCCCACTGCAGTATTCACCTTAAATATGGGCTGTATAGGCTACGGTAGTGAGAGCCTCGTCTGGGTTGACATGCGATAGTATTGTATGTGTTGGGAGTTGATCCGCTTGTGTCCGTTCAAACGGCAAGAGTATTTCAATGGCCGTGTTATGAGGTATCAAATCCCGTACACACGCGTATATCTTCCCGACGTCGGCACTCGAGGCAAGCAGGGTATTCTGGCTGGACACAGCTATCCCCGCTCATAAGAATTTGGTTGGGGCTCCAGTCCACACCGACCGGCATTTTGCTGCGGTTGGCACTGGAGCTGGTGTTTTCAGTGCTAAGGTTGTTGTTGATGGTAACAGTTGCCCGCGGGTACCTTATAATATAGGGGTGTAGGACCTTTAAAGGGGGAGCTATATAGCCAGCCTATAACGATCCATCGAGGAACATAGAACGCCTAAGAAATGCGCGATCGGCATATATATTGCTGTACACATTTGGGAGACAGATTTTATACCAGCTACAGGATAAGTGTGGGGTTCACCCACGTTGGACCCAGGTCTCGTGGGCATAGTCACGGTATCCCGTTAATTGTTAATTGTACATTTTCGAACTCTGGCAGTGCATTTCGTGATGTGGAGTAGCATTGGTCAATATGCTGGCTTCGAGATAGCCCTCAAAACTGGAGTCTGGTAACGAGTGTTCCCTGAGCAGTGAAGGTTTATTTACAGTTCTATAATGCCATTGCTTATCATTGAAGGGTATACAAGTTTTCGAGGAATGTTCATCGAACGAGCGTCTTCACCCGTCTAGCGGATCAACAGAAGAAGAACATTGTGGGCTTGATGCATTGAACCAAGCCTCTGTCGAATCAATCTCAACAGGTCCGATTCATATCTCATCATGAGAAAAAGCAATTCAACAGCGCAAGAAGTCTCATCACCTGAACAAAAGAAGCTGCCATCCAAGTGTCAAACATTCATGCATTCCAATTCCATATATCTTCACTCGGGCCCTACTATTAATACATCAATCACGGAGTATCCCAGGCGTGGGGCATAATTACTTGTACTGGACCCAGAACGCTCGCAGCACCTGCCACACTTGTATTTTGGTGTATACTTTACATAAGACCAGACTGTTCCATGGGGGGCTTGCAACGGTCTTGCAATGTACCAGGTACCTAATATGAGGAGAACTTGCCACTAAAATGGAGGCCCAAAGAAGCGAACATGAAAGATAAAACAAGGACAATTTTCGATTGATTCTGCTATCAAGCCGAGCAACTTTTTTTGTGAGACGACTCATGGTGCTTGCCTAGTGTTGTGGTTTGTACCGCAATGTCGTTCTATATGCACATCCTTTGGGAAGAGGTGGTTGTGAGAAAGCCTGAGCGGAATAGTCGCGAAGACAATGATCTTCCAGTAGTGATCGATACCTCGGACACGGCAAAAGACGGCATATCGCACGCTTTAGTTGGTTCGGGCAGATCGTGAGACATCCTGAGGGTCGTCACGTATGCATGTATATTGCTGATACGCCCGAGGTACGCTTCTGGGAGCTTGTGATAGCGCTCGCGATAAGAGACCACACATATTATGTATCGAGGTAAGTTGCGGGACCTTGTGATGAAACCTACCGTGCACGATATATTTCCAGTGAACCCAGCTGATGCTCCAAAGGCCCCGGATCTGATCTCCCACGATCATGAGTGAGGCTTCTCCTGGTGTCCGGCATAGTGCGTTCTCGTTTGGTCGACACCCCGCTGGCATTTTGCTGGGTATTTCAATGACATCCCCGAGACCTGGCATGGGGTCCCCTCGGTGTGGATGAAATCTACGCACTCGTCCGGTCGATCAACCAAAAGCATTTCCTGCGAGAGCTTCGGAGAATGGGTGAACTCGTCCAATGCTGCCTTAAACGATCCCTTCACACGTGTTTCTGGTGCCATACGGGTGGCCTGCCATGCAATATTTCAATTATTGAGACCCCAGCCAAAGTTGGAGGTGCATCTCCGAGCGATTTACGAGGTGTAAAGTTCCGCGAAACCACATTCGTGATTTCTCGAATGACACAGATGGCCGCTCTTCAGGTTGTCTATCCGGGGCTTGAGAACGTTAGCACGTCGTCGATGCGGCAGTTGCCTTCTCGACCATCATACCACCTCCCCTTGGCATCAATTCGTTATTGGCCGCAAATATGACTCGTCCCGCTCGGACATCCTGTTTCTCCCGGGCGTTAGTGTCACCGAGTACTCCACAGTGATGCCACAGTCAAACCAAAGTATTTCGTTCACCCGATGCCGGCGTTTGCGTGTGATGTGATTGCTCGGGCAAGCGCTGCTAGTGTCTGAGTGGTGCTGAGTACCTCGTAGGGAGCGGGCGGTGAACTCCTATACACCAGACCAAATTCCGACGTGTACTCTCTCTGTAGAGTACCATCGTTGGTGTGTTCTCGGTGTGTCGAACAGCCCAAGGGAATCGTCCTTCTTCCTGCCGATTTTTTTCCGCGAACCCCTCAGAGGCGTTTGATATGTTGCCGTTGTTGTTCGAAGAGTAGTCTGAGTTGAATGTACGTCTCATGGGAAAAATCTTGTGGGATAACCGCAAGCAGTATTCCGTATCGAACGCGTGTCGCGGTCATCTTGTCGTAGACCTACTTGATCGCGTGAATGTCGCAGACTTCCCGAGCGTCACGGGACTGGTCACTTATCAGCATCACCACATACCAGGCAGCAGGGCCCTTGTAGTGCGAATATACACTTCGATCATCGGCGTATTTAGTCACGTACCCTGGCTCGGGCGCTCTGAGTCTTTCAAGCTCGCTGTCAGCGCACAACTAACGGCGGAGCTCCTAACGCATGGGCTATATTTTATCGTGCTAATGGCTCAGATACCCAGAGACACTTCAAGTCTTCTTCTTTCGCATAGCACGACCAGCACCTGGTGGATACATTTTCGTTGTCGTTTTATCCCCGGGAATTCCAGTATGGCTACTTTGCACTACGTACCAGTGGGTGGATACGTCGTGCAAGATGAAGGCAGATACAACGAGTCAAAAGAAGCTGATTCTATCGGTACTTGCAGTCTCCACGGGGTAAGTCAAGCAATGTCCTAAACACAGGAGAGGGTAGTTTTGTCCGTAGACAGAGTTACGACCTCCGCAAACGGAGTAACGGACAAAGCAGGGTTTATTGGTAGAGATGTGGCATGTCCGTAGCGGGAGCTGGGGATAGAGTAGTTCGGCTGGAGGGAAAAAGCCCGCTCACAGTCCTTTTAAGAAAGGCATCGAGCATAGGTCAGAATCTCCACGCCGGGCACGAGCGAGTACGAGGTCCTTCGACGAGCACGGGCAGACGTGGGATAGTCGCTGGCTTGTCGATTCAAACCAGGCATTTGTGTCATCTTATTTTCTCTTCGTTCTGCCCCCCGCTTTTGCTCTGGCCCGCTGGGACCACGAACTGAGCCTGGGTGGCGAGCCGACACCATTTTATTGAAAAAGAAGGATCGGCTACGAGGACTGGCTTAGGCGAGGTCCAACCTAACAACACGGTATGTTGGGGTACGTAGAGATTGTGGACTGACGATAAGGTGCTTTCTCGCGAGAGGCAAAGGAAACAATGCGTGGAAGTGGCGATATCGTTCCCGCAACAGGGGGTGCGAGCCGTTAAGAGGAAAATCAACAGACCTCGTACTGGTTGACAGACATACAGGCGCGAGAGCAGGTTTGTCACGTGCAAATGCAAATCCTGAGGTGCATGCAGGCAAATGAACACGTGCGTCGATACATTCCGGACGCGGCAGGGAGGATACGTCGTGGCGACGACGGGTCGAGGCATATGCACACACGAGAGCAGGTTATAATGGTGTACGGATGCATGTCCCCAGATGCATGCATGCACGACGAACACAACGCACGTGCGATGATACATGCCGGGACATAGCAGAGAGGACGTGTCGTGGAGACGACGGGTTAAGCACTCGCACACACGAGAACAGGTTCGCGCATTCGAACGCATGTCCCACGGTGCATACATGCACCATGACCACGTGCGACGATACATACCTGAACGCAGCAAGGAGGACGGGTCGTGGGGACGACGGCTTCTCTGGGGACGCACAAACCGTATTGGTTTATGCACGCACATCACGAGTATTCCCATACCAACCAGTTAGCGAGGTTCCAGGACGCCGTAAATATTTTTCCCTTACCGCCGCGGACAGCCTTTATTATTTTATTTGGAGCACAAGCTCTGGGCACGGCGCCTATTGTAGTGACCGCTATAATAACAGGTTGAGGTGGGTACCTGTGAAGACAGTACAGCTGCGTGCGATGGGAACGCATCGACACACGACCGACACGGTGTTTGCTGGCTGTGGAAACAGCCTTGCCAAGGCCCGATACTCAGGAAACATGACGCCATTTTGGCCTCTATACAATTTGAGTCGGCGAGCTGTGACGGCGAAAACACGTCGTCGTCGTGACCCTCTAAATATATATATATTTAAAAAAAATACTAAAATTTATATTTATATATACCAGGTAAAAAATATTGATAATAATCGTGATAGTCAAAATCGGTGCACTGTGGAGACAGTTCTGCTGCGTGCGATGAACACATATTGGCGCGCGACCGACACGGTGTGGCGTGCTGTAGAGACAGTCTCGTCACACCTTCGGGGGCCGGATATTCACAAAAATGCGAAGTATCGGCCGCTGAAATAATTGAGTTGGCGCGCTGTGAAGAAAGTGCTGCGGCGTGCGATGCGAACGTATCGATGCACGGCTGTGGAGACAGTCTTGTAACACACAAAAGATTGAGTCGGGTACCTGGGAAGACAGTACAGCTGCGTGCGATGGGAACGCATCGACACACGACCGACACGGTGTTTGCTGGCTGTGGAAACAGCCTTGCCAAGGCCCGATACTCAGGAAACATGACG
>JBBMHQ010091807.1:601-10647 GCA_037834295.1 Postelsia palmaeformis | reverse complement strand
CCCCCCCCCCCCCCCCCCCCCCCCCCCCCCCCCCCCCCCCCCCCCCCCCCCCCCCCCCCCCCCCCCCCCCAACCCCAGTGGAGAACAAAACACAGCTCATCGCTACTCAAGAAAGGCGTCGGAGCCATCACTGTGGTCGCACCTGGCGCAGGTTTCCTACAGTATTAACATCCTCGCCGCCGTGAAACAACTCGTCTTCAGGGTGCGCGGCAGCAGCAGCAGCAATAGGCAGTAGCACTAAGCAGCAGTAGCGATAGACAGCACAACCAAGCAGCAGAAACAACAAACGGCAGGAGAACTACGCAGCAGCGAGCAAAAAAACTGAAGTAGGACTGAAGCAGCATCAATCAGCAGTCGGCAGTAGCACCAACAAGCACCAGACAGAAGAGACTAGCGTCGGTATCCACGCATGCACGCACACACACGCAGACACGCACGCACGCAAGCGCACGCATATGTACACCGAGAGCGCAGAGCAAGACAGAGTTTTCAAAAAGAGAACAACGTCATCTTCCTTTGTTCACCTCGGGCCGCTGCCTCCGCTGCCCTCCGCTCCTTCTCCTGGTGGTACTCGGCCTTCGTGCCCAGCCGCTGACCCTGCCCGCCGCTTTGATAGCTGCCGCGCTCTATATTGCCCGTCCCAAATCACAAGCATCACAAGCATCACCGGCACCACAAGTCCCACGGGCAATAGCAGCAACAGCAACGCAAGCGCCGGGGCACAAGGCAGGATCAAATGTAGTGTTACACATCTGGTGGTGGTGGTGGTGGCTTATCACCAAAGCCATGCACGGAGTCTAGACGTTCCCGCCGTAAGAGAGGACGATCAAATTTCAACCGAAATGCGGCAAATTTCCACCAAAATGCAGCAAATTTCTACCTAAATGCAGTAAACTACTAATAGTTGTGGTCTAAATGGTAACAGCAGCTCGCTTGCAGGCAGGCAGCGACGATTCATCTGCGGTAGATGAGGAAACAGCCGGCGTGCATGGCAGAGCCTCTAGTGTCAACAGCAGCGGCAAACAAATTGGAAGTATTATATTTCCATCCGTTTGCCAACTAAAGGATAATATCCACAAACGGACTATGAATATATCAATAATACGAGGGACCAAATTAGATAGGACCAAATATTGTTCATAAAGGTACAGCAGTAGGTAGACATTTATGTTTTTGTGGGTACCATAGGTACTATTAACTAGGATTCACTATGGTTTCCTGTAATACCATGTTTTTTGTTATTTTTTTTAAAAAAAGTTCGACAATAAGGGCCAATCTTAACGGGGAAATTTTAATTGGAAATACATTCATATTCCGAATTCTTTTTTTTTTATTTGACAACTAGCCCGCCGTTCCCCCATATAGGGGGGGACCCGAAACACGTTTTTTTTTCGAAATCGAACTAAAATATATTGAGATTAAGATTTCATTTCCAACTAAAGTTCCCCGTTGAGATGGGCTTTAAGGAAGCTTGGCAAGTGTTCTCGCCTGCTTTTTTCAGAATGGGTGCGTTCCGCACTAAATTTCGTCTCAGTCTGCCTTTCTTAATGCTCGTTTTCTTCACAGGCGTATTTTACTACTGTACGCTTGTACTGTGCCGGTACTTGTATACCAGGTAAGATATTTCATACCAGGGTAACAAATAAGTTAAAGTATGTAAGTCGGTTGAAGGAATAGTGGCAAGGTTACTGATATCAGCACTACAGTAGTAGTCACGTCAAGGACACGTGTTAAATATACACTCGTAAGGTACCTTCGGTAGCTATTTTTTATGGGTACCAGTAGTATGACACGCGGCTCAAGACAACCTGCAGCAGACTTTTTTTTAGCCACATCATCCCAAGCCGGCCGAATCAAACTGTCAATTCGTAGCGTCTTCCCACGCACAGCACCCAATCCCGCCCGAAAATAAACCCGTAGAGTCTTGGGGTCGGTATTATTGGAAAACTAATTATCCAAAAAATTCAAAACTCTTTCCAGGATTTCCAGGGGAAAAAACGGGGAGCACTATTCTCGCGGGCGGGGTTGTTTTGCCTATGTTTCCCTCATTCTTTTGAAAGCCCCCACCCACGCGAGCATTCACCCGCGTCGTCACAGAGCAAGCATCAGCGAACAATCCGGAAGGCCCCAGAGAAAAACACCCAAGCCAAGCAGATTCGTGTAACCTGGTGACGGGAGCGACAGCAGGATCACCGCGAGCCCAGGGCCAACAGGTGATGTCTGGATTATCAGGGGGGGACACGCGTGCGCGCACGTGTGGCTGCAACCAACCAGGCAGCAGCATCGGCCGCACCGGCACGAGCACTTCGATGCCACAACAAAATTCCTTTTTCCCCCATTATTAATAGTGAAAAATTTCTCAAGATACAGAGACATTCCGTCGCCATTTGTGAAATTTACCAAACTCGAAAAATCTGGAGAATTTAGCAAAATCACAAAAATTGGAACTTAATTCATTGATTTGCATACTTCCAAGACAGTTGCTCCGACAAGCGCCGTGGCCCAACGCCGGGACCATCGGGTAGCTTCAAACGCTGACCAGGGGGGTCCAACATCATGACCGATGGAAACGAGCGGCCAGGGCCTCCGAAGGTCTCTTCCTCGAATCGGACGAAACAACGATTCAGCCCCCGCCAATATTCAGATACAAGGCGAGACGCCTGCATCTAACTTGTCCGTCTTGTACAACTTCGCAGCTGTTACGGCTGCTGCTGCTGCTGCTGCTGCTGCCGCCGTCCCGATGCTCCACTCTCCCAGCACCGTCGCCCAAACACCTTCCCTGGCCTACGGCAAATTCTTTTTTCCTCTGAGTTTGATGTGCCATCGAAGTGCTCGTGCTGGTGCCACTTATGCTGTTGCCTTGTTGGTTGCAGCCACGCATGCACGCACGAGTATGTTCCCCTGAAACCCAGGCATCACTATTCGCCCCGGGCCCGCGGTGGGCCTGCAGTCGCTGCAGTCGCTACCGTCGCTGCCGCCGCCAGCTTGCACGAACCTACTTGGCCTGGGTGTTTTCCTCTCTTTGCGGTCTGCCGGATTGTTCGCTCATGCTTGCTCTGTGACGACGCGGGTGGATGCTGGCGTGGGTGGTGGCTTGAACATAAATAACGGGGGGGTGAGGAGAAAAAACGCCCCCCAAAATAGGGACCCCGTTTTTTCCTGGAAATCCTGGGGAAAAGTTTGGAAGATTTAAAATTTCATACCTCCAATAATAGGGGCGGTCCTAACGAGTAAAAAATCGGAATCAAAAACAAAACGAACGACCAGACTTTCCCTTTTCCGTAACAACAGTAGGTTGAGTTCTAACGAGAAAAAAACAACGGAGGTAAAAACAACGACGACAGAAAGAGGCCGAGTCGAATTTGTGAGCAGTGCGATTTTTCAGAATGACTCAACCGCCACAGCACGTGATTCCCGGCGAGAGTGCTCAACGACGACGGTGGATAGACACAACACGCACACGCGAGGCACCCTCCACAGTAGGCGGTTCTCGTGGTCCAACCCGCTCCCTTCGGGGTACTCTAGAAGTTGTGTATCAGGCATCGCTGTTCGATGCCAGACATTTGTATGTTGAACGGTACTCGTCGAAAAAAATACCGCCACAGACACTTTCCGATCCCCCGGTTTCTCGCGGGGGCACCCCATGGTCATATACCCTATCCATGTATACTCGCGCCGTCAGCAGACCAGCCACGTGGCAATCAAATGCATGCACTGCCTCGGCCATCGTGCGTTTACCAACCGGTCGTAGAAACTTTATCGGAACTTATCCCAGCGCTCCGAGCTCCTCCTATGTTCCTCTTCGCCCCTGGGTGACCCATATTTCGTTTCTCTGACACCCACTTAGTAATGAGGTGCTCTATTAATAGGACATATATACAAGCTGTTTCCTATGCGGTTCCAAATTTTGAGTGTCAGATTTTGGCCCGATCTCATTTTCAGCTGTGAAACTTCGCGAGTTGCAACAGCAGTTCCTCGCGGGAAAAGTCGGATTTATTGCGCGTGCAGAGATTCGAGCGAACGCCGGGACTAACTGCTGTTGTTGCGGTCTGGAGCCGCGGAGGGACGCCGGGTGCGCTTCCGTGCGCGTCGGACCCAAGCGTCCGAATCAACGCTGACTGCCTTTGGTCTGGCGGCGAAGAGACGTGCCGAGTGTGCCAGAGTCAACCTGTTTTGGGTATTTTGCACACAATGTGACTGACCGCTGCTGCTGCTGCTGCTACTTCTGCTGTAGTCTAAGAGTGCGTATCCACAGAGAGGTGTGCGACGAGTGCGCTTCTCTTGGTCTAGGCCCGACCCCGCTCCAGCCGATTGTATCCTGGCCACGTGCCGCCGCCGACCGCGCGTCGGGCGCGAAGCAACGTCGCTATACAACTGTCACCATCCATCTCATCGACATTTCTGCTGCTGCTTGCTGTCGTGAATAACATCTTGAATTTCGAAATCATACCCTATACCGATTTGAAAATCGGATGACCCATGTCGTCGGAATTTGGGTAAAAATCTGACGACTTGGGTGATCGGATTCTCGAATCGATTTTTTTCGGTCGGATTTTGCATACTCGGACTTGATAGCAGATGCTTTCATCTTTGGGATCGGAAAATACAAATCTCAGCTGACGTGCCTTTTGTTTTTTTTTCTTCCGTTTTTATTCAATCTGAAGCAAGAATGGAACCTCACTATGGAACCTCACAGAAAACATGCTTACCGGGCACAGCAGCACCAAAGCACTGATCACACTACCAGGTAGGGTTTGGGTTAGCGGTTTTTGGTTTTGGTCGGTAGGTCGGCTCTAGACGCCAATCACGAAACCCCCGTAAAGATTTAACTGTCAAGGTGTCGCGGAGATATTAAAAAACATGAAGATGGGCATTGGGTACGAACTCACAACTGCTGTAGTAAGTATTGATAGTACACTAGAGTTCCCAAAAAACGGCAACAAGAGAGAGCATTGGGAGAGGCAAGAGAGAGTGAGTGCGATTGCTATTGCTATTGCTACCAATACCATATCGAGCAACAGAGAGGGGAACGCGGAACTTCGACCGCAACAGGAACGCGCATGGCGCACGCCAAGAGCCGTGATGTATTTTCGACTCCACGCGCTCAGAGTGTTTACCACAGGTATATATTTGCATCCATGTTGACACACACACGTCCGCGTCAAAGCTGCAGCCGACTATTAATAGTAAGATTGCAAATAGAGTCGACTGAGGTAGCAAGAGGTAAGAGACATTGGACCACCTCTGCCACAGCAGTCCACCTAGACTCCAAGTACATCAGCATTACAGTTTAGCTCTGGTACAAATCGACGTCCGATTACTGCTTTAAAGACGTATTATACCTTGAGGCGACTCCACGAATGCTCCCGAGCTTCCGCTGTCATTTGAGCCGAAGCAGGGGCAGCAGTTCCCCATGGTGACAGGATCAAACCAAATGCGGAGGTCCAGCACTCCACCACCCGGCAGCCGGCGCTCAAGCACACACCTGTAGCCCTGCTAGCCTTGGCGCAAGAGCCGGGGTCGCAGGGAATCTCTGGGGCAAACACAAACACGCGGGTCCCCTTCTACAAATGCCGTGAACATATAAATGAACTCCCGTGTTCCAGTCAAATCCCTCTCACCACTGTTCTCTGCCTGCTTGCTCTCGAGGCAGGCCGAAGGCGAACCCTCGTAAATATCTGCGGAGGTCCCCGCATAGGCGGGTCCCTCCACGCCCGGGCGCGAAGACGCAGCTTCCGCGGCCAACCGGTCCGGTTCGGGGAGCGGCGAGACTACCAAACCCGAGCTTGTTGAGCTCGGGCAAGCCGAGAAAACGCAACAACAGCAGCAGCAGAAGGCGGGTTCGCGCAGCTAGACATCCGAAATACCAACCCGAAGAGGATACGGCATGCCGAGAGATGCCTCCCGTTCGCCTCAACTTGCGGGATCTTCCGCGCGCCCCGGGCGGGACGGGTGGTGACAACGGAGCAGGGAGAGTGAGTCGCAGCTCGGCCGCCGCCGTCGCCGCCGCGGCTGGTGCGGGCTCCCCGCTGACGGGCTCTTGGCCTACCTGGCCGCTGCTGGCGCTGAACGCTCTGCAGTCGACCCTGAAGGGATACCTCAACCGCCTGGATACCGCGCTTTCGGGATTGCCACGCGGGCTGGGGCCTGCGGTATCGACCCTGGTGAGCCAGTGGGATATGTAGGTGTCTGGCTGGCGATTGCTTTCGGCGATTTTTTTGTTCAAACCGCAGGGTCAACCACAGCAAACCAAACAGCAACAAGGCTTTGTATGACACCTACGAGTACAGCACCTACGTATATTCTGAGGCCGTTCGGTGAACCTGGCGGGGGAAGTATTCCTAGGAACAGGCAGCGCGGCAGCTCGAGCGGCAAGGTGCCATGTGTAGCTGCTTCACGGAAGGCGCCTAACAAGCGCCCTGCAGAGCTGTAACATAATCACTGTTCCGGCCGCGCAATTGATTGAAGGGGCGCAAGTACGTGAATCCCCGTTTTTTTTTTTATGTCCTGCGTACTGCTTCTGTTCGGACGCACGTGGACGAGGACGACGACATGTCGGAATAGTATTATTAATAATAGTGATCGCTGGGTCGTGGGGGTATGGCGGGCGAGCGTCTACTCGGAAGTCTACTCGCACATCGGTCCATGGTTGCATGCAGCAGTAGCTTCCCCGTGCCGAGGACAGCAGTGGCCCGCATGCAACGTGATAACGTAGATGATGAGTTGCACCGTCGTTATGTCCAGCTTTCGCGCCAAGACACAAACAGCAGCGACTGACGCTTGTAGGCTTGAAAAAGTGTAAACATACGTAATTACGTAACGAGACGGGATGGGATAGGGCCAGAGGATGCCCGCAGGGGATTGGTTGTTCGCGTGCTTACCTGTCTTGCAGCGCGCACAGCATGTTGTTGAAAAAAGGGAGGTTGCAAGCAACGGGCAAGGATCAATCGCAAGGTTTACCCTTCGGAGACTTGCTCGATTAAGTTGATTATAGTATGGCAGAAAAATGTTGAGTCGAGAGTACAGCATCGGTCCCAGTGCCTCGTTGGGGGTGATCTGTAGACCAGTACGTGTAAGCGGGTGTCCGAACTACTCTGCACGTGCCATGCAAAACGAGCGCTTGAAGAAAATTCGGGTGTAATATGAGGGTGGATTCCCTTTTGTTCGAGAAAATGGTTGAGGTTTGCCACTACGGTGTATGTACTACTCCTGTGCTCCTGTGTACAAGGGCGATAGAGCTATCCTCGACCCTCCAGTCCAGCAGTTCAATCAGACCCAACCACTCTTTCTCTATTAATAATACTCGGAGTACCCAACTATCAACAGGCAGTGTACGCGACTCAGCCTTTTTCTCGAATATTCGGTCACCGGTAAGCTCTACTGCTCTATACCAGGTGTACCGTATACCTGGTACGGCAGTAGCAGAGTAGTAACCGTGGCCGGTTGATAATACCAAGCTTCTTTTTTATTTTGTGGTCGCTTATCTGTGAGTGCCAGAAGGGTCATCATGCTCTCTGAAGTTTTGCGGTCCTATTTTTAGTCGGGCTTGACCGCCTTCTGTTACGTTGTTCCAAACCCGCCCCCTCCACCGCCCACTTGGCTCTCTGCACGACCATTATGGCAGATGATACTATTGTTCCGGGGCTTTGGTTGGGTGTTGCATACCTGGTATGCACATGCCTTGCAGGGTGCGTGGCAAACTGCTGCACAGACCTCACCGCCTTCTGCGGTACGGCTATGCACGGTAGTGGGCCCTCTACAGGCAGCAGTGCCGGGTATGCGCCAGCCAACAATACCCGCTCTCTTTCTAGCGGTAACCGACACTACTCCACACATTGCCACACTGGTGAATCCCCGTCGGTGCCAAGGTCCTCAATCTCTTCCAACGCATGCCAGAATGTGTATGTCGTGTCTGTCGTATCCAGTACGATGACACGACGTCTGTCTACTCTACTCACTGTATTCCAATACCTGGTACCTGGTATAGTATATCTGTGTCGTAGTTTTGCACAGATATAATATATCTCTCTCTAGGGTTGAAGAAACGGCACGGACACTGGGTGAGCTGGTTGGCGACGGGTTTGCTCTCTCTGAGGGAGGGAGGGAGGGAGGGGGGGGGGGGGAAATAGCGATTTCATGCGAAGAACACACCCAGACAGGCGCTTTAACGGGCAACCGGCACGATTGAGGGACGACTACTGCTGTATTGGAACCGGCGGTGAAAGCCGTTGTTTCGGCGGTCTTAAGAACTGCCTGGTCGTACCGTTGTACGAGTACGAGTGTTGAGCAGCACACGCAGCTTTCATGGTGCGCGCGTATCGCATAACGTAACCCCTCGACCTGCTGTACCTCGGACACGAACTTTTGTCGTCCTCGAACCCGGCAGTCCGAGCAGCTCCGTGTGTGTGTCCCACCCCAAATGGCTTCGCACCGGTAAACGGTGTCTTGTATTCGGTCGTTATTTTATTTTTTCCCCTCCGGAACCCGAAATAGGGTTAATGAGAGATTGTCTTTTTCTTGCACTTTTCGCTGCAAACGGGCGCTGTAGCATCCGCCTCGAGTAAGAGGGGCATGGTGCGTTCGTACTGCGGTGGTGGTATGTCGATGGCGATTCTTGTCGCTCCTACGAAAAAGTCATTGGCGCAGCACTATTTTAGTACCATTGGTAGTGCAGCACCCTGTCGCCTGTCAGTCCCCATGTCCTCGATCGCCTCCTTCTGCTCTCACTTCTGCCCTTCCTTTGTCTTCTCCGGGCTTGTCGGGCTCGTCTGGTGCTCTGTCTGTTTAGGTCCGGCTGTTGTCCTTGGCGATTGCGGCGACGATCGTGTCTTCGATTATCTCCAAGACCACGTCTGACCTGCTCAAGCTACCCTCGAGGGCCTCCAAGGCCGTCGCAGACACCTCCAGGTACCTACGGCGGAGCGGCATCAACATTCAGTGTACGGCAGTGCGCCAACACACGAGCGCCCAGTAGGGCCAGAGGGTACGGCAGTAGCACGGCATAGCCTACTGCTTTTTTAGACAGTAGTGTAAGTATATCGGATGTATCGCAGTATACCAAGGTACCAGATACATCCGTAACAGCAGCACAGGGCAAACCGCAGTAGTAGTGCATCAGTATTCCAGCATCAGCGTCGCGGTACAGGAGCGTGCCAATGCCAATATTGGTGCTGGGCAGCTGCTATTGAGAACGAATCCCAAGACAGGCTGAGATTCACAGGGCAAATAATAAAAACAGGAGCCTTTTTTTAAGACTGCTGTTCCGTATCGGGGCAAACTACCTAGAATTTGACTGGGCCGTCTCCAAAACGGGACTGCAGCCTTGAAAGTGGCAAAACGTCAGTGCGGAATCCTTAAACCGGACAGCTAGATCATGATCTAATGTAGGCTGTACGTCATCTGAATCTTTTTTTGACATGCCGGTATGATACATTGTGCAGGGCCTGCCTATCTCTACCTGGTACTATAATACACATCCAAATCAAGAAAAACCTGTGACCTGTACTACTGCACGAGTTCAATCCGGATTTACGGCTAGCCTCCCGGTATCACGCGGTAGATCGCATAAAGACACACATGTTTTTTTTACTGAAATGTCTGGAAAACTGGATGGGGATAGGTGATCTGTTCGATACGTGGGATACTCTTTTCCGGGTATGTTAACCCAGACTAGACTAGCGCAAAATTCATGTTCCTTATGCATGAGACTCCCTGTCCTGCTGCGAAGTAGCGCGAAGGTTGCGGTAGTAGTCGAGTCGTAGCGAAGGTTTGGGGATGCTGATCGGGCGCGCCCCTGTCTCTCCGCTGGGTGACATCGGGTGTTCTGATGCAAGACGCACACCCTTTCTTGCGCAGAGTAGAGCAGGGCGCGTGTCGCGCTTATCGAAGAGCTTTTGTCTTGCCTCAGTCAGTCCACCTTTAAGGGTTTGCAGGCTGTGGAATCGTCGTCAACAGTTTTTTTTTGTAGTCTGTACGGTCCCGCGTGTATGGAGTTGCATGACCGACGTTACGGTTCCTCATCAAGGAGGTGCGCGGGGGGGGGGGGG